>MDKI01156066.1:0-74275 GCA_005239505.1 Nicotiana paniculata | reverse complement strand
CCAGGTCCGCTTGACCGGGTTCACCCGGTTAGGTGCCGGTCTCGTCCCTCGGTTTTGGGGCGTCACATGTACGGCCCGCTCCTATGAGAGTGGGGAAATAACACTCCGCTCACGGAATATAAATTGCGAAGCGGTCACATGTAGTCAAGCACAATCAACAGTCCACCCTGACTACGTCGGGAAAACAAATACTCAAGTAAATGACAGATTTCTCTTTTGAAAACCACAAAATAGTATTTAAACTCTTTTTTTCGAAATTTAATTGCCAAGTTTTTATAATGTTTAACAACATAACCTTATCCGGGAATACAATTGCCCGCGAAAGAAATCAATTCTCTTTTTAGATGCTTAAGAAAATAAAATCTACTCTTCTTTAGTCATTCACTTGCAATTTCAACTATATTAGCAGTCTAATATTACAGACAGGATCACAGTTACAACAGGTAAGACATGCTAGTGGGTCCTAGGCTACCCGGACATGGCATAATAGTAGTTATGCACGGACACCCGTCACCTCGTGCCTACGTAGCCCCCGAAGATAATAGCACACACTTAATTAATTCACCTAGGGGGACAATTCCCCCTCACAAAGTTAGAAAGGAGACTTACCTCGCTGAGAAATTCCATAACCGGCTTCCAAGCCCTTCCGACGACTCCAACGGACGCACAAGGCCCCAAAACTATCCAATTCACGGCAAACCAATGAAAATATACTCTAATATTTGCAACAATTCCAAATTATATAATTTCCCAACCCTCTTAGTGAAATGACCAAAATGCCCCCGGGCCCATGTGCCCGGAATCCGAAATTTCTCGAAGATAAATCCTATCCATAGCTTTACTAGTTCAAATATACAATTTACACTAAATTCCATGCTCAAATTCGTGTCTAGACACCAAAGTTACCATTTTCTAGGCTCCTTTAAGATTTTCAATTTTCCCACAATTTTCATGTCTAATTCCATGTATAAACCTTGAATTAATTTGGAAATGAAAAGGAATCACTTACCTCTTGATACTTGATGAAAATAACCTTTTTAAATCCTCCAAAATCGCCCCAACCATGAGAGATATATGAGAGAAATGGCAAAAATCCGTTTTAAATTGAACACTGCCCAGGAAAACCTTCTATAGGATCGCACACAATTAGTCGCGATAGCAGAGGCCAAGTATGCTGCACAAATTTTCTTCTCTGCGATCGCACAAGCATGCATGCGATCGCACAGGCCTTTTTTCCAGATCCCTCTAAATCCTTCTCCGCGATCGCACAGGCCCTTTTCAATCTCCCTCCAAATCCTTCTCTGGGATCGCACAACTAAGGCCGCGATCGCACTGAACCCCCAAAACACCAGAAAAATAGCAGCAACCATTCACTTGGAAATAACCCGGAACCACCCCGAAACACACCCGAGGGCCTCGGGACCCCGTCCAATCACATGACTCAGTCCCCTAACCTCACACGGACTTGCTCGAGGCTTCAAATCACATCAAACAACGCCAAAATCATGAACCGCACTAAAATTCAACTTTATGAACTTAGAAATTTCCAACTTCTACATCCGATGCCGAAACCTATCAAATCACGTCCGATTGAACCCAAATTTTGCACACAAGTCATATTCGACATTACGGACCTGCTCCAACTTCTAGAATTGCATTCCGACCCCGATATCAAAATTTCCACTTCCGGTCGGATTTCTCCAAAACCCTTCAAATTCTTATCTTTTGCCAAATGACTTCAAAATGACCTCCGGACATCCGAATTCACTTCCGATCGCGCTCCCAACTCCAGAATCACCATACGAAGCTATTACTTGACTCGGAATCCCAAACGGACATCAATAACTCTGAAATGCACTTCAAGCCCAAATTTATGAAATTCTTCTAAAATGCTAACTTCCACAATATGCATCGAAATGCTCCCGGGTTATCCAAAACCTGATTCGGACATACGCCCAAGTCCAAAATCATCATACGAACCTGCAGGAACCCTCAAATCCTAATTCTGAGGTCGTTTACTAAAAATTCCAATCTTAGTCCATTTCTCCAACTTAAGGCTTCTAAAATGAGAACTTTTTTCCAACCAACTTTAAACTTCCCGAAATTCAATTCTGACCACGCCCACGGGTCATAATACCTGAAACAAAGCTGCTCACGGCCTCAAACCGCTGAACGATGCGTTGGAGCTTAAAACGACCGGTCGGATCGTTACAATAGAAGACTCAAATTCTAAGGGGTAATTCCCCCACACAAGCTTAGCCAAGATACTTAACTCAAAGACGACAACCCGATACTCTAAAATGGACTTCTCGTGTGGAAAGGATTCCGGATGACTCAAATCCAACTAGAACAACTTCAAAGCACACATAAAACTTATAAGGAACTATTCTAGATAACCAAGTTTCGATCTTTACAAAAGTCTAGAAAGCGACCCAAAAATCAACCACCAGGCCCAGACCTCGGAACCCGAAAAATTTTATAACATCCGAACACCCATTCCAAAATGAGTTCAACCATACCAAAATTACCAAATTCCGATACCATTTTGCCCCTCAAATCATAAAATTTCATTTTTTGGGAATTTCTTCAAAATCCAACATTTTCCCCAACTAAAAACACAATTTAAATGATAAAAAAAAAGACTAAATCATGGAATATATTTAATTCTAGGTGAAGAACACTTACCCACTCGATTAGCTTGAAAATCCCCAAAATCATGGCAAACCCTCGTTTAATGACACTGCCAGGACTTCCGCACCTGCGACCACTTAGCCGTATTTGCGCAACTGCATGTGCGCATGTACAAATCGCACATGCGCTCAATTTCCGCTTCCGCGCCCAAAGACTCGCTCTTCCGGTGCCGCACGTGTGACCATTTCTCTGCATCTGCGGAGATTGTCCAGACCAGCTCCACCCGTACCTGCGCCTCCTCCGTCGCATTTGCGACCAGGGTCCGCATGTGCGATTACACCAGAACTCAGCCTTCCCCAAAACCATGGAATTTATCCGCGACTCGTCCGAAACACACCCGGGGCCCTCGGGACCCCGTCCAAGTGTACCAACAAGTTCCATACTCTAACACGGACCCGCTCGAGGTCTCAAATCACATCAAAACACGACGAAGCTAAGAATCGCACCATGAATCGAGCTTATGAACTTTCAAATATTCAAACTTCTAAACTCGTGCCCAAACCTACCAATTCAACCCGGAATGACGCCAAATTTTGCAGACGAGTCCCAATTCACATGACGGAGCTGTTCCAACTCTCGGAATCGCATTCGACCCCGATATAACAAAAGTCAACTGTGGGTAAAACTTCTCCATTTTCCAAACCTCAAATTTCAGACTTTTGCCGAATTGCCTCAAATTACTCTACGGACCTCCGAATCCAAATTTGAACGCACGCCTAAGCTCAAAATGACCATACAAAGTTGTTGACATTATCCAACTTATTCCAGAGCCGTTTACATAAAAAGTCAAATTCTAGTCCAATTTCACCGCTTAAGCTTCCAAAACAAAAATCCTTCTTCCAATTCGACTCCGAATCATCCGGTAATTGAATACAACCACGCAAGCAAGTCGATATACACAATGTGAAGTTGTTCAAGATCTTATGCCGCTGAACGAAGCTTAAATTCTCAAAAAAACCGGTCGGGTCATTACATTTAACCTGTTGTGGGGTGCAACCCGATCCCTCTTACAATAATTTAAATCAACAACAACAATACAATAACTTCATTTACAAGAATTTCTATAATCAAGGGTATCAGTATACAACAAAAAAGGAACCACATAGAACCCAGAAGAACACAACACACTTTACAAAAATCGCCGGACAAGTAAGGTACGTGATAGCTAAGAATGCAATCACAACAATTAGGACAGGTAGCAAATAAGTACAAGACATAGAAGAAACTCAACAATTAAGCGATAACAAGACAATAAGGAAGGCAATAACTTCAACTAAGCCATATAAGGCCAAATAACGAGTAAGAAGTACAGTTAGGAGCTAACAAAGTCAGACAAAGCATATAAGAGTAGTCTAACAACGAGATACTACATGTTATGACAATTCAATTAAAGGCATGGAGAAACTAGACAATCTAAACAGATAAAATACGACATATAGACTGTGTAACCACTCATCACCTTCCGTACACGATTTTCACATAACAAGATAGAACAATTAACTCAATTCTTAAGGGGTAGTTTCCCTTACACAAAGTTAGGCAAGACACTTACCTCAATTCGCTTTTCCTTTACAAATTCACCTCCGCTCGGCTCAATCTATCCAAAGACAACTTAAATACATCACACAACGCTAGAGAAAACAACTTCAATTAACAAAGCTATGATCTTTATACAATTTGCAAAAAGTATCCCCCCCCCCCCCGGCCCGAACCTCGAAACCCGATAAAAGTTTCAAAACTAAAACACCCATTATGATACGAGTTCAACCATACCAAAATTATCAAGTTCTGATACCGATTCGTCCTTCAAATCATCATTTTTCATGTTGAAAGGTTTTACAATTTTCCCCAAATTTTCTTTTAGATTCTCATGAATTTGATGTTAAATCTAATGTATAATCACAAAATACAATTGAAAATTGACTAGAGGTACTTACCTAATGACTTGGTATGAAAATCCTTCCACAAAATCGCCTCTCATCGAGGCTAGGGTTCAAATAATGATAAAATGAAGCTAACTCCCGAAATAGAAGTCTTAATACTAGCCTCAGATGTCGCATTTGCGACATTAGGATCGCAAATACGATGCTCGCAAATGCAACAAATGTATCGCAAAAGCGAAGGCTGCCCAGCTTTGTCAAAGTCGCAAATGCGGCATAAGACTCGCAAATGCGAGCTCAGAGTTTTCGCAAAAATGACTGCTTGTGTCGCAAATGCGGAGCTGCCTAATCGCAAATGCGATGAAATAGTTTGCAAGTGCGGCCTGCCCCATACCATCGTCACAAATGCAAGAATGATCTCACAAATGCGGACCTTGCAAATGCGATAATAGAGACACACCACCACAGCTGAACCTTCATCCAACACTCCAAAATGCGTACAAAACTCATTCGAGCCCTTGGGGATCTAAACCAAATATCCTCACAAGTCTGAAAACATAACACGAACTCGATCAAGTGATCAATACATCAAAATAACCTCTAGAATCACAAATCGGATGCCAAAACACATGAAAATCACAATGAACTTCAACAACTTCTAGAATCGCAGCCGAGCGTCCGAGTCATATCAAATCAACTCCAAATGATACCAAATTTTGTAGGCAAGTTCCGAATGAAGAAATGGACCTATTCCAAGTTCCAAAACCACAATCCGGACCCGATAGCCTTAAAGTCAAACCATGGTCAAACTTTGGAAAATTCTAAACCTTTAAATTGCCAACTTCCACAAATGATGACGAAACCTTTTAGAAACATCCAAATGAAATTCCGGGCATACGACCAAGTCCAAAATCACCGTCCAGATCTACCAGAACAATCGAATCTCCGATCCGAGGTCAAATACTCAAAAGTCCAACCCTGGGTCATTTCCTTCAACTTCGAGCTTCTCAAATGAGAGTCACTCCTAAAAAGCCTTTATGAACCTCTTCAAAACCTGAACCAATGATGCACGCAAGTCATAATACACTGTGTGAAGCTACACGTGACCTCAAACTACCAAGCCCGACGCAATTTGTCAAAAAGATCAGTCGGGTCGTTACATCCTCGCCCACTTAAACATACGTTCGTCCTCGTGCCAGGAGTCGTTCTAGAGCTATCAAATCACTGCATGATCTCACCATACATACATGTGGGGGTGATTCCCCATCACCTAACCTTTGTAGGCCTGACAAGGCAACTTAACTGAAGACCTCACTTCATCCTTAGTCCATAACTGAAGACAAAACCCAACTGTCAACATCTGAAACTCATCATAGGATCAAAAATCTTGCATCATTATGCCGTTCAAACCTAAACAAGATGAATCGAGCCACAATTTCAACCCAGGGCACAATCACATGATGTTCCACACAACTCAAATGTCTGTTGTAACATCTTCTGACTATCATAGCTTCCCAATAACAATCAGGATGCCAACAATATGCTTCACATTGAATAAAACCTTGTTCTGGACCTCCACGACGCTGACCAAGATACAAGAAACATGCAAAAACTCACAACCACTGATGAAATCAACAAGCCAAGAAGTTCTTCAATCCCTCAAGTGCCATTGCCCAAACCTGAGCGGAACTAGCATCATTTTTCCAACCATTCCTCACCCCTAAACGATAGTGCGAATCTCAGGTCTGAGAACCTCTTATCAGCCAATATCAGCAGCCCAACTAACAACTCATCATAGAACCACACAGATTCTCACATAACACGATCCGTACACCAAACAGGCAATAACCCAGGCATGTAGCAAAATGGAAGGAAAGCAAGGTACGAGGATTATCTAACAAGTGCAACATATATAATAACAAAGTACAATTTCATCAACTTATACCATAGAGGGGAAATGGAACACAAAATAGACCCAAGGAAGTGTATCTCACATAACATCTGTTGTGGCGTGCATCCCGACCCTAAATATATCAATCCACATAGGGATACTCATCGAGCCAAAGTGCTCGGGTTCACTGATCACATTAATGCTGGTATCAAGCACAATAGAGTGCACACATATAACTGTGGGAAATGAATAGAAATAGAACAACGTGGAGGAAAACAACCACAACTAAGGTGCAATGATGAAATCAACATCACGAGGGCCATCTTGCCCATATCGCCATGAGGCCTGAAAGTAATTACAATATGCGTGAAAAATAATCATACAACCTCACCGCCCATCATATCACAAAAGAGTATCACATAACATAAGCCAGGGGCACAAATACTATCCATTCTGCCCGGTAACATAACCATGATATTGTCTTCACAATAGTACTCAAACCTGATCCAATATAAAGTATACACCCTCGTTGGGCTTTCAAATATCCCCCAAACCAAATCCTGATCATTCCCAAATAGGTGAATATCCCTCCACAAGTCCATAGTAACCTACCGACAATTTATACCATTAGTTATCCCATTCTCAACATTTCTTCAGAATCCGCAAACAAGAAATAGTCTGCATATGAGGACATCTAGCCCCAAAACCTTAGGAATACCATAGTTTCCATAGCCGATCTCAACTACGCTACTCGAATGACTGATACATCACTCACACCCCATCATCTTACAGAAGCACCAATGTAAATTTCCCATCCGCGTAATGAAACCTAAACCTCAGAAGCCTCAAAACCCCGTATTCATCATACCACTAGCCAAACATATGCAACCCATAACACAAGGTGCCTTCCTGAAATACATGTTCTTCACATTCGATATCCAATAATGACAACGTTCTATTAAATTCTGATATCCATCCAGGAGAAAACCATAATGTACAATATACTCCTTATGCCCATAGCAAATAACCGACTCAAGCCGTGGCCAACACCATCAAGAACTATACGAGACCCGCCCGGACGCAACTAAGCCACGAGGACTGTATCTCCACAACTCAACCGAGTCACACAAACTGTCCAACCCAAAAGTACTACCACAAATGCCGGTAGATAATTCCCATTCAAAAGGACTAATTACTTCCATTGCTATATTGACCCAACACCACAGAGCTGACCCATTTCTTCGAATATTCCTCATCTTTCCTCAGTGGTAACACTTCCCCCTATCGATACACAATGATCCCAACAAAAACCCAATGCAAAAAATCCTAGCACGAAGCACGAAGAACACAGCCCAGAAGCTCATAAACAACCGTATTTCCTCTGAAGCACCCCACGCTGAATAGACCTCCTGTGAATCTGAAGTTGTTTCTCTGACTTCCTTTGATACTGGAATATAGATCCATTAATGATGCAGAAACACCGCAAGACCCAACATCATCACGTGCAAGACCTCATATCTTAATCATATGCAAATTTTGGGGAACCTTCCAATACCATATATATACACACATCTCCGGCCAAAACTGATGTAACACCTGAATCTGCAACCTGAATGCCGCTAGTGGACTCTCCTACTTGGCGCAAAGCCATAGAAAACAACATCTGATGATCCGCAAAACTAACCTTCACAACTCGTACAACACCAATCACAAGGTGCTCCAAGTCATCTATGAAGCGCACGTCTATTCTCGTGGCACTCAAGCTCGTTTCCTTCAGTACCTTGAATGATAAAATGTACCTTCCACTAAGTAGGAATCTCATGCGAACCACATAGTCTCCAATACCACCAACTATCCTCAAATAAATATCCACCTCGTGACCCTACCATGATCGCAACGACTAGTCAACCAATTAAACCTTCCCAAGCTCATACTTATCAACCAGATGCCAGAACCCCCTGCACTTCCGCGTGAACGACTAAATAGTCTCTCAATACCTCTGCATCCTCAGTATGGACGACATGTTGAGACAATGTTTGAGCATCCCTAGCCCCCTCGTAGCCCATCCGCAGCATAACGAACCATTGGCGCATAGTTGATATCGGGTGCGCAATATGATACACGAGTGGATGCAAAAGGAACATAAGATATGTGCTTCGAGCTGAATCAACGTTGCACGATAAGGAATTGAAGAGGTGGAATTTCCTAATAGTTTCTGTGGCCTCTCGAAGATAAGTGCAGACATTTTCATACCGATCCACAAGATTCTACTAAACCTGCTTATGACTCATAGCACCTATGAACCTAGAACTCTAATAACAACTTTTCACGACCCAAAAACCCTCCGAAGGAGTCTTGATGGCACCTAGTCTCTAAAACTTGGTAAGCCTATCACATATCAAAAACATAACAGATTCTACTAAACAACTATAGAACATGAACCAGAAATTCTGAACAAACCAATAGTCTCAGTATGATACAATATCCCAAAACCGGTTGTACAAGTAATAATCCTTTCTAGGAGAAATGTTACATAATGAATACATCACTTTTCCTGAATAGAAGGAAACAATGAAAATAAGTGCATTATAGGGTGACTTCAGAGCCTACGAACGCTCGATAGGTGTACTTTGAAGTCTCCAGCCACATCAAGCATGAGTCTCAAAACCGACTCGATACAAAGTACCTAGCTCTGCACAAAAAAAATGTGCAGAACCGTAGCATGAGTACACCACGGTGGTACCCAATAAGTATCAAGCTTAACCTCGGTAGAGTAGTGACGAGGCCAAGTCAAGACACTCACCGAATATCTAAACCTGTGCAGGATATGACATAAAGCTAGCAAGAAAGGAATATTAAATAAATACCAATAGCAAACATATATCAGATTACAAACAATAGTAACGATAAGGGTAAATGTGCTCAAGTAGGGAAAAAGATGTCAACTCAACAAATCAAATCGTTACTAATACACGACTCCAATAAATCCAATTCTCGTAATCTCATACCATAGATCACATCTTTCAAACCTTTAACACACACATCATCTTGTGCCCACATCTTTTCATCTCACCTTGCACGGCAAAATCCACGTGCTAATCAGTACATAATATCTGTGACAAATGCTTATTAGGATGTTCAAGAGACTTTATGTATATATATCGAAAAGTAAAACTACAACTTCTGAACAAAGTAGGAAATCAATGAGAAAATGAATTTATTTTGGAAATTATTTGGGTAACGAAAATAACCTTTTTCAAATAAATACAACATCGGATAAGCTACTAAATTTAATATAGAATTTATTGAATTGTAATATAATATATTCCTTTTTAAGTAAAATAAGAACCTCAGACATGCCAAGGAGATTAACTTGAGAAATCAATTGAAGTAAAATATGACAACTAGTAGAAATGGTAAGTATCAAAATAAACGTCGGTATTTAACTTAAAAGTCACACTAGGCAACATGATATTAATTCTTTTATTTATCTAAAATCACTATATTACTAGCAACTCAGCAGGACAGGAGGCAATGACTCAATGTAGTAAATTCACCTAGATAATCAATTTACCAGAATAATAGTATTAGGAAAAAGAACTCAGAAAATGACGACAGGGCGCTAAGTCAACGACAATACTTCAATCCTCGGAAAACAGTAAAGAACCGGGAATACAAATTCTCAGAATCTCGTACAAAAGTACCGAAACCAATGCAACAAAAAAAGGAATACAAAATACAAAATATGTTGTGTCGCGCAACCTGATCCCATCATATAATATCAATATCAAAATTCACCCTTATTCCACCATATCAATTCACCCATATTTCACATGTTGCGACGTGTAACCCGATTCCACCGTACAATATCAGTATCATACCACTAAACAAAATATGTTGTAGCACGCAACCTGATCCCACCATATAATATCAGTATCACAATTTAGTCTTATTTCACCATATCAATTTACCCTTATTTCACCTGTTTCGGCGTGCAACCCCATCCCACCTTATAATAACAATATCACAATATAAATATCCTTCCTTATTTCACCACATCCCTTATTTCACATGTTGCAACGTGCAACATGATCCCCCTTAAAATAGTTTAAATCAACAACAACAATTTAATAACTCCATTTACAAGAATTAATCAAGGGTATCACTACACAATAAGAAAGGAACCACATAGAACTCGGAGGAACACAACAAACTTTACAAAAATCACCGCACATGTAAGGTGCGTGATAACTAAGTATACAATTGCTACAATTAGGATAGGTAGCAGATAAGTACAAGACATAGAAGAAACTCAACAATTAAGTGGTAACAAGACAATAACTTCATCTAAGGAATATAAGGCCAAATAACGAGTAAGAAGTACAATTAGTTGCTAACAACGTCAGATAAAGCATGTAAGAGTAGAATAACAACGAGATACTACATGTTATGACAATTCAATTAAAGGCATGGAAAGACACTAGACAATCTAAACCGGTCAAATACGACATACAGACCGTGTAACCACTCGTCACCTTCCGTAGACGATTTTCACATAACAAGATAGAACAATTAACTCAATTCTTAAAGGGGAGTTTCCCCTACACAAAGTTAGGCAAGACACTTACCTCAATTCGGCCAAATCACAAATCAAATTAGCTTTTCCTTTACAAACTCATTTCCGCTCGGCTCAATCTAGCCAAAGATGATTTAAATACATTAAACAACGCAAGAGAAACCAACTTCAATTAACAAAGCAATGATCATTATAAAATTTTCAAAAAGTCAACCCCCCGGGCTCGCACATCGGAACCCTATAAAATTTACAAAACCTGAACACCCTTTACAATTCGAGTTCAAGCATACCAAAATTATCAAGTTCTGATACCAATTCGTCCTTCAAAATCATCATTTTTCCTTATGAAAGATTTTACAATTTCCCCCAAATTTTCCTTCATGAATTTGATGTTAAATCTTAATGTTTAATCTCAAAATACAATTGAAATTGATTAGAGGTATTTACCCAATGATTTGGTATGAAAATCCTTCCACAAAATTGCCTCCCATCGAGGCTAGGGCTCAAAACATGATAAAATGAAGCTAAGTCCCAAAATGAAAATCTTAATACCAGCCTCAGATGTCGCATTTGCGACATCAGGCTCACAAATGCGACAAAAGTATCGCAAAAGCGAAGGCTGACAAACTCTTTCAAAGTTGAAAATGCGACATAAGACTCATAAGTGCGAGCTTAGAGTTTTCGCAAAAGCGACTGCTTGTATTGCAAATGCGGAGCTGGCTAATCGCCAATGCGATGAAATGGTTTGCAAATGCGAACTCCCCTACCCAGCCCATCGTCGCAAATACGAGAATGATCTCGCAAATGCAATGAAAACCTCGCAAATGCGATGATAACCTCGCAAATGCCAGAACAGAGACACTAACATAGTTGAACCTTCATCCAACACTCCTGAAGGCGTAAAAAACTCATTTGAGCCCTCGGAGCTCAAAACCAAATACCCTCACAAGTCTGAAAACATAACATGAACTCGCTCGAGCGATCAAAACATCAAAATAACTTCTAGCATCACGAATCGTACGCCTAAACACATGAAAATCACAATGAACTTCTAGAATCACAATCGAGCGTCCGAACCATATCAAATCAACTCCAAATGATACCAAATTTTGCAAGAAATTTCCAAATCATGAAACAGACCTATTCCAATTTCTGAAATTACAATCCGGACCAGATAGCCTTAAAGTCAAACCATGGTCAAACTTAAGAAAATTCTAAACCTTTAAATTGCCAACTTCTGCCAGATGATGCTGAAACCTTTTAGAAACATCCAAATGAAATTGCAGGTATACGCCAAGTCCAAAATCACCATCTGGACTTACCAAAACCATCGAAAATCTGATACGAGGTCAAATACTCAAAAGTCGAACCCTGGGTCATTTCCTTCAACTTCGAGCTTCTCAAATGAGAGTCACTCCTAAAAACCCTTTCCGAACCTCTAAAAAACCCGAACCAATGATGCACGCAAGTCATAAAACATTCTATGAAGCTACTTGTCACCTCAAACTACCAAGCCGGACACAATTGCTCAAAACGACCAGTTGGGTCGTTATATTTTTTTTACAGATATTTTTGGGGGTAATAGATAATTAGATGATTAATTTCAATAACTACAAAGATAATTTAGTAATTATTCATATAACAAATACTTAGGTTGATAAATTTTCTATATTAATATTTCATATGTTAGTTTCCAACATTTTCTCCACTAAAGTAACACTACTCAAAATGTCCATGAACAAAGTCAACTACCATTGTCTAAAATTTATTATCAGTTTGACTACGCTAAAGGGCACTACATTATTGTCACGACCCAAAATCCCTCCGAATATGTCGTGATGGTACCTAGTCTCTAAAACTAGGTAAGTCTAACACATGCCGAAATGATAACATGTCTTACTAAACAACTATAGATCATGAACAAAAAATTTCAAAATAAACCAATAGTCTCAACATGACACAATATCTCAAAACTGGTATTACAAGTCATAAGCCCTTATAGGAGTAATTATACATAATGAATACATCACTGTTGCAGAATAAAAGGAAACAATGGAAGTAAATACAATAGAGGGTGACTTTGGAGCCTACGAACGACCATCAGGTGTACCTTGAAGTCTCCAACCACATAAATCATAAGTCTCAAAACCTACTCGATCCGAAGTACCTGGTTCTTCACAAAAAACATATGCAAAAGCGTAACATGAGTACACCACGGTGGTACCCAGTAAGTATCAAGCTTAACCTTGGTAGAGTAGTGATGTGGCCAGGTCAAGACGCCCACCGAACATCTAAACATGTGATGTGACATATAGCTAACAAGGAAGAAATATTAAAGAAATTCCAATAGCAAACAATAATTAGATTACGAACTGTAGTAACGATAAGGGGAACACGAATGGCAATAAGAAATAACCAAGTAATTGAACAACAACATAGTTGGGGTATGGATGAAGTATAAGCGTGCTCGAGTAGGGAAAAACGATGTCAACTCAACCAATCAAATCATCAATAATACACAATTTCAACAATCCCACTTCTCGTAATCCCATATCATAAATCACAACTTCCAAACATTTAACACACATGGCATTTTGTGCCCACATTTTTCCATCTCACTTCGCATGGAAAAATCTACGTGCCGTGTCAAATACTAATTAGGATGTTCACGAGATTTTATTTATATATCATAAAGTAAAATTACAGTTTCTAGACCAAGTAGGAAATCAATGAGAAAGATGAGTTTATTTCAGAAAACAATTGGGTGAAGAAAAAATGACATATTCAAGTAAAATACAACACCGATTAAGCTATTGAATTTAATATAGAATTTATTAAATTAAAACATAATAACAATTCCTTTTTAAGTAAAATAAAAATCACAGACAAGTTAAGGAGATTAAGTTGAGAAATCAATTGCAGTAAAATATGATAACTATTAGAAATGGTAAGTACCAAAATAAACAGCTAGTTTTAACTTAAAATCCACCCAAGGTAGCATGATATTAATTATTTTATTTAAAATCACTATATTACTAACAAATACGCAGGACATGAGGTATTGACTGAACGTAGTAAATTCACCTTGAAAATCAATACACCAGAATAATAGTATTAGGAAAAGAACTCAGGAAATGATGGAAAGGCAATAAGTCAATAACTCAATCCTCGGAAAACAGTGAAGAACCAGAAATACAAATTCTTAGACTCTCATACGAAAGAACCGAAGCCAATGCAATAAAATAAGGAATACAAAACACAAAATATGTTGCGGTGCACAACTGATTCCACCATATAATCACTATTATTCCACCATATCAAATCACCCTTATTTCACCTGTTGCAGCGTGCAACCCGATCCCACCGTACAATATCAATATCATAACAATAAACAAAATATGTTGCGGCGCACAACTCGATCCCACCATATAATATCAGTATCACAATATAAATATCCTCCCTTATTTCACCTGTTGCGGCGTGCAACCCGATCCCCCGTACAATAATTTAAATCAACAGAAACAATTCAATAATTCCGTTTACAAGAATTTCTACAATCAAGGGTATTAGTACACGGCAACAAAGGAACCACATAAAAACCGAAGGAATACAACAAACTTTACAAAAATGTCAGGACAAGTAAAGTACGTGATAACTAAGTATGCAATCGCAACAATTAGGACATGTAGTAGATAAACATGAGGTCATAGAAGAAACTCAACAATTAAGAGGTAACAAGACAATAAGGAAGGCAATAACTTCAACTCAGGCATATAAGGGCTAAATAACAAGTAAGAAGTACAGTAGGTGCTAATAGCGTCAAATAGAGCACGTAAGAGTAGACTAACAACAAGATATCACATGTTATGATAATTCAATTAAAGGCATGGAAATACACACACAATCTAAACCGGTCAAATACCACATATAGACCGTGTACCCACTCGTCACCTTGCGTACATGACTTTCACATAACAAGATAGCACAATTTACTCAATTCCTAAGGGGTAGTTTCCCCCACACAAAGTTAAGAAAGACACTTACCTTGATTTGGCCAAATCAATACTCAATTTATCTTTTCCTTTACCAATTCACCACCAGTCGGCTCAATATAGCCAAAGATGACTTAAATACATCAAACAATGCAAGAGAAAAACAATTTTAATTAACAAAGCTATGATCCTTATACAATTTGCAAAAAAAGTCAACAAAAGTAAACCCCTAAGGCCCGCACCTCCTAATCTGATAAAACTTACAAAACCCGGACACCCATTCTGATAGGAGTTCAACCATACCAAAATTATCAATTTCTGACATCAATTCGTCCTTCAAATCATCATTTTATATTTTTGAAAGATTTTACAAGTTTTCCTTAGATTCTCATGAATTTGATGTTAAATCTAATGTATAATCACAAAATACAATTGAAAATTGATTAGAGGTACTTACCAATTATTTGGTATGAAAATCCTTCCACAAAATCGCCCCCCATCGAGGCTAGGGTTAAAAATATAACAAAACGAAGCTAAATCTCGGAATGCCTAAGCTATTTGCAGGCTGCAGATGTTACATTTGCGACAAGGGGTTTACACTTACGGACCCTGCAAAAGAGAGCATTTTATTGCAAAAGATAAACATGAGATTTTATGCTAAAGTCGCATTTGCGACTGTTGATACCCAATTTTTCCCTTATATTTCTCAAATATATATATATATATAAGTATTTTTCATAATTTTTCATAATTTTTAAAGGCTTTAAATCAATTTATTTCTGCAATTTATTATATAAATATCTATTAATTACCTTACAAATTATTTTTATGATGATTTTATCATATAAAATTATCATTTACACCCATATTAGGTTTTAAATATTTTTAGTGCATTTCTTATAATTACATTTGCATTTTTCAAGGCTAAATTGCACATTTTGCAATAATAGCCCATATGTACATGTAATTACACTATTTATACGAAAAATAACTTTTTATATTTTTATGATGCCAAATAATTTTTTTTAATCATCTTCTTGAAAAAATAATATTTTTCTTATTTGTCTATTGTTTTTATAAAAAATTATTTATTAAAATTGGGTATTTAAAATCTGGCCCTAATTCTACAATTAAGTTCGGACCTAAACTACCCAACTACCCCAGGCCCAATAGCCCTAGCCTAATACCCTTACTTATTCAATTAAACCCAACCCAATCCAGCCCCGCTCAAATCCCAGTTGTTGATCAAATGATCAACGGCTCATAAACATCCCCCCACTTTTCTTATATCCCCATCTTCGAAACCCTAACCCCATTTCCCCTAATCCGCCGCCTCTCTACTCCCCTCCTTTGAAGAACCCTAGCCTGCAGCCTCTAAAAAATCCTCCCCAAATCCCGTTTTCTTCCCATTTACTTACCATTTCGACATATTTTCTTTATTTGTTGATTCTTTACGGTATTACTTAGTACTTGCCTAAACATGGAAAGTACCCCACTTTGATTCTGTCCTAATCGATCTTCATCCCTTGAATATGGACGACATTAAGGCCACACATGTTATTTTGTGCCTTGTGAGCCCGATTTGTTCGTATCTTGCTGATTTGTACTTAACCCTAAGGTTAGGGTTTACATATTCTCTTTTGATTCGAACCAAAACTAGTTCAAGCTTTGATTTTGAGTACTATATTGTCTATATTCACCTTATTATGTGAGAATCTGGCTATTTCTGCGATTTCTTTTACTTGCCCTAAATTAGGCTTTTAGATCCTTTTTAATCGAACCAAATCTGGTTCAATTATGTGTTCTCTTTTGAATAATTTCCTATCTATGTTCATTTTATGGAATATGTGATTCTTTTTATGTTCTGCGGATTTTGTGTATTTTTACTGTAATGACCAGACCGGTCGTTTTGAGCTCTAGCGCGTCGTTTAGCGGTTTGAAGTCGTGAGAAACTTCGTTTCAGGTATTATGACATGTAGGCATGGTCGGAATTGAATTTCTAGGAAGTGTAGAATTGATTTGGAACGAGAATTCTCATTTTAGAAGCCTTAAGTTGCAGAAATCAACAAAGATTGGAATTTTGAGTAAATTACCTCTGAATCAGGATTTGAAGGTTCCAGCAGGTTCGTATGATGATTTCGGACTTGGATGTATGTCCGGCTCGGAGTTTGGATAACCCGGTAGCGCTTCGGCATATTGTTGAAGTTAGCATTTTAGAAGGATTTCATGAATTTGGGCTTGAAGTGCATATCAGTGAGGGTGATGTCCGTTTGGGATTCCGAGTCTAGGATAGCTCTGTATGGTGATTTTGGAATTGGGAGCGCGATCGGAGGTGCATTTGGATGTCCGTAGGTCATTGTGGGGTCATTTGGCTAAAGATAGAAATTTGAAGGTTTTTGAAGAATTCGACCGGAAGTGGGAGTTTTGATATCGTGGTCGGAATGCGATTCCGGAAGTTGGAGCAGGTCCGTAATGTTGAATATGACTTGTGTGCAAAATTTTAGGTCAATCGGGTGTAATTTGATAGGTCTCGGCGTCAGATGTAGAAGTTTGAAATTCTAAGTTCTTAAAGAATTGGATTTGAGTGTGATTCGTGATTTCGTCGTTGTTTGATATGATTTGAGGTCTCGAGAAAGTCCGTGTCATGTTTTGGAGTAGTTTGGTATGATTGGACAGGGTCCCGGGGACCTCGGGTGGATTCCGGGTGGTTAAAGGATCAAAGTTGAAGTTGTAAAATGGGTGGAAGCTTGTTGTAATCTGGTGTAATCGCACCTGCGAGGCTTTGACCGCAGGTGCAGCTAAGGGCGCCGCAGGAGCGAGAATGGGGCTGGAACTGAGGAGGCCGCATGTGCGGGAGATTGGTCGCACCTGCGGAATTGCAGGTGCGAAGAGGGGATCGCAGGAGAGGGAATTTGCTGGGTCAAGTCAGAGCCGCACCTCCGATGGAATTTCCGCAGGTGCAGAGCCGCAGGAACGGCCATTGGATCGCAGGTGCAAAAGAGGCCTGGTCAGAATGTTTTAAAGACGGGTTTATGTCATTTCTCACCCATTATTCATTGTCATGGGCGATTTTTGGAGAGCATTTCAAGGGGGATTCTCGTCAGGCATCAAGATAAGTAAACTCCTTCCGTTTGTTAGATGAATACAAGATGTTATGCGTGGATTAGACATGGAAATTGTTGAAGAAACCTAGAAAATGTAAATTTTGAATTTAGCCACGAATTTGAGCATGGAATGTAGAGTAAATTGCATGATTGAACTAGTAGGGATATGTGTAGAATGTATCTTCGAGAATTTCGGATTTTCGAGCACGTGAGCCTGAGGGCATTTTGGTCTTTTTTCCGAGCTGGGTTGGGAAAGTATATAATCTGAATTTGTAGTGAGTATTAGGATCAATTTTCATTTCTTTGCCATTGTGTGTGAGTTTGGGAGCGTTGTGCGTGCATTGGAGTCATCTGAGGGGCTTGGAAGCCGGTGTTAGAATTTCGGAGTGAGGTAAGTTTCCTTTCTAACTTTGTGAGGGGGAATCGTCCCCCTAGGTGAGTTAATTCAATACATGCTATTATCATCGGGGGCTACGTAAGCACGAGGTGACGGGAGTCCGTGCGTAGCTACTACTATGGCATGTCCGGGTAGCCTAGGACCCACTAGCATGCCTTACCTGTTGTACCTGTGATCTTGTCTATGATGTTAGACTGCTAATATAATCGAAATTGTAATTTAATGACTAAGGAAGATTAGAGTTTGTTTTCTAACTCATCTAAAAAGAGAATTCATTTCCTTCACGGGCAATTGTATTTTCGAATAAGTTTGTGTTATTAAACGTTATATAAAACTCGGCAAGTGAATTTCGAAAAAGGGATTTAAATGATTTTTGTGGTTTTCAAAAGAGAAATCGGTCATTTACTTGAGTATTTGTGTTCCCGACGTATTCGGGGTGGATTGTTGATTGTGCATGTCTACTTGTGACCTCTTCGCAATTTACATTCCGCGAGCGGAGTGTTATTTCCCCTACACTCATGGGAGCGGGTCGTATGCCATGGCGGGTTTAGAATGCACTTTTCGTACGGGCTGTTCGATCCTCGGTAGTGCATACATATGATTATTATACTGAAAGGTGCACTCATGGGACGGCCTTTTGATCCTCGACAATGCACAGAGAGGATTATTATATTGAGAGATGCACTTTTGGTATGGGTCATTCGATCCTCCGCAGTGTATAGATATGATTATTATATTGAGAGGTGCACTTATGAGATGGGCCGTTCGATCCTCGGTAGTGCACAGAGAGGATTATTATATTGAGAGATGAACTTTTGGTACGGGCCGGTCGATCCTCGACAGTGCACATACATGAGTATTTTATTGAGAGGTGCACTTGTGGTACGGGCCGTTCGATCCTCAGCAGTGCACGAAGTGATTGGGAGAAAATAAAGAGGCAATTATTTATTTAAGATATTTGGAAAATAATGAGAAAGTGGTATTTGCTGTTTATTTCCAGTATTTACTTGGAGTTCAGTGCCTCACATACATGCTTGTTTACTGCCTTTACATGCTTATCGTGTTCATTTTACACTGTTAAATAAATTGCTGGCCCTTAGTGAGATTCTAATTCGACCTCTCGTCACTACCTCTCTGAGGTTAGGCGGGCTACTTACTGAGTACACGTTGTTTTGTACTCATGCTACACTTGTTGTGCATTTTTATTGCATAGGTACTTTCATAGAAATGTGGATGATTAGGAGACTTAGGCGAGATGCATCATCCGGAGGCGATCCGGAGCTGACAGAGTCTCTATTGTATCTATTTCATTTAAATTTCCTTGTCCAGTTGTATTTCGGACAGGCTTGTAATGATTGTTGAATTCTTAGAAAGTGCTCATGTACTTGTGACACCAGGTTCTGGGATATGTATTGGGATATAATTGCTTAAGTGTAATCTTTAAACCATTGTTTTAATTAACAGACTTTTATTTGGTTATTATGTAATGAAGTGAAAGGAAGTGTTTTCATAAATGTTTTAAAACGAAAAGTTATTTCAATTAATTAATGTTTTGGCTTGCCTGACCTTGTTGTCAGGCGCCATCACGACCTTAGGGATTTTGGGTCGTGACAACATGATATCAGAGCGCTAGGCTCCCGTAGGTCTCACGAGTCATGAGCAAGTCTAGTAGAGTCTTGCGGATCGGTACGGAGACGTCTGTACTTATCTTAGAGAGGCTACAAAGCTGTTAGGAGTACTTCCTTTCTTGATTCTTCATCGTGCAGGTTGATTCTTTTGAGGCTTATGCCTATGTTCATTCCTACTCAATATTACGCGTCGCGAAGCGCTTGCTATGGATCAGGAATCTGAGGAATGGAAATGGTACTACCAATGTAATCCGATATGCTTCCATGTGTAATTGGTCGTGGCTGTTGTTATGGCCCTGCAAAAGGGTAATACGTGTTTCAGCTCTATAGTTGTGTTTATGGGAGCCTTAAGGTTGTGCTCGGGTAGTGATGATGTTTGCAATTGGTTGTAGCAAGGTGTCGTTATGATGATAGAATGCTTGCCTGTATGTTGAGGGTGATGAATGGTTTGAAGGGAAGTCTTCTCAGAGTTTGATTTCGAGATTTCAGTGCTTTTGTGTCGGCAGAGAAATGTCATTTAGGTTATGAATGGTCCGGTTGGGGTTGATAAGGTAGTAAGACTTGGCGTCTTCAAGTGAGGTGGGATATGCACCTGTGACGTGTAGTCATCGTCATTGATCGGATGGAATGTATTAGGTTTGGCGGTGCTATGGTTTCTTCGGTTGCGTGTGGTGAGAGTATCGAGAAGAAGTGTTGAAGAATGCGG
Organism: Nicotiana paniculata; assembly: GCA_005239505.1. Classification (NCBI taxonomy): domain Eukaryota; kingdom Viridiplantae; phylum Streptophyta; class Magnoliopsida; order Solanales; family Solanaceae; genus Nicotiana; species Nicotiana paniculata. The sequence continues at coordinate 53,410 of MDKI01156066.1, read as the reverse complement.
TTGGCAGGGATCATGAGGTGCGGTGGTTCAGTACCGGATAAGTGTTGTTATCGAAGGCAGCTAGAGAAAGATGATCTTCGGAGAGGGCGAAGTCGTTGTGATCTGCTGGTTTGAGAGCTATAGAGAACGGTCTTCAAGTAAGTCTAGGCGGTCGTTCCATTTCTAAAACGTTAGGTGTAAGAAGCGGAAGTCGAGCAGTCGCAAAGTGGGGGAGTCCCACCATCTGCAGTTGGGTCGTAGGTTTGTCTTTGCATAGGGTCGCAGATTGTTGGCGTGTTGGCAAGTTATTTCAGCTAAGGGAAAGGAGTAAAATGGTGATTGTGTGTGGGGTTTGATGAGTATGTGCAACAGTTGGCCCTGTCGGCCCAGGGTTAGGCTTTTGAAGATTCAGGATTTAGGCTTAAGGCATGGGCGAGTTGTAAGGATAGTGACTCAGTCACATGTTTCCTTGAAAGGGGTGTTCCTTTTCTAGGAGAGCCTTCGAGTTGATTGTATTCCGGGCTTGTCAGACTGGGTGACTCTCAATAGTTGTTCTAGTGAGTTCAAAAGCTAAGAATGCGGCGTTAAGGGTTCAGGCAGCAGTATGATCGAGAGTCGAGCTTTTGTAGAGTAATTTCTGAGAAAAAGAAGGATTGGTGGAATGTTCTATGATGTGTTTCATCATGCAGGATAGCATCGGAGGAGTGAGAGAAATAAACTCCGGATTGTAAAAGGATTATCAGAGGGGTATGAGATGGGTTGCGGGATTTGGGCAGCATAGTCTCGTGAATCAAGGTCACTCGAGATGAGTGAGGGTTCAGTTTGCTATGGGTTGAAGGAAGTTGTTATTGATCCTGAGGTAGTTGAAGATGGTTAAATTAAGATAGAGTGATTAGCTATGGTTGAAATGGCACATTTGCGGCAGAGATCGGTTCGCTTGATGTGAATTAGTTATGCATGTTGTTTGTGCCGGTGGGGGCTTGTCGGTCGTCGTAACGGATCTCATGTGGGAGCATTTGAGTGCTATGGCCGGTCAGGTGTAGGCGGACCCCGAAACGGTTATGGTAGTATAGACTACTACTTAAGGATTTGTATGATTGGGTGATAATGGGAATTCACTTGTGTGTTGAGATGGTACTCTTGAATTGAGTCAAGTAAAAAGTTTCTATATGATGAAGTGTTCACCCTACTAGTGGGTTGGTAGTTATGATAGAATTCTTGCGCTACCTCATGTTGGTATGTTAGGTGCGGGAAGCAGTATGTAACTAGGAGTAAGAATCGAGATTTAGGTCCGATATTTATAAGGATATCATGAGCCTGGAAGAGCAAGGCAAAGTTATTTGGAAGTTCAGAGTGAGCTGATGTTATCTTCAGTGTCACCTGAGGTTGATATTCGATGAAAGAGGCTTTGTACCCTGGTCATGGGTTCTTGATGTGTGTTTGCGGCCTTAGTGTGGTCGGTGTTATAGATGGGCAGACTTGTTGCCTTGTGAGGAAGGTCGTGGAAGCATGACCGCGAAAATATTGTATAAAGTGTGACATGTAGTCACTTGATGGATTTCAGATTTGGACTGAGTATAAAGAAGTGCGATATTGCTTAATTGAGAATTTACGCCTGGAGGGCGTTCGGTTCAGTTGATTGTGGATTATGGGGTGTTAGTCTCGGTGATGATGGTTGTTCTCGTGTATTATGAGAGAAAATGGGTTAATATGGACCCAGGCAAAAGCTATTTGCTTAGTTGGTGCGAGCAAGGTGGCTCGATGTTTGTGGATGGATTTAAATATGATTATGGACTCCGTATGAGACAGGCATGTGCCTTTCAGTAGAGATCTTTTCATGGAAAGGTATTAGAACATCGGGTGTTGTTCCGTCTTCGTCAAATTCATGTGTTATTGTGATTGTGCCGTGTGAGATGTGAAACGGCTTTGATAATTTCTTATGTGTTGAGATCCCACGTAGTGGGGATATTATGTGAGGAGGATAGCTCTTGATATCCAGAGTGTATATATATCGCACCTCAGTTGTGCTTGAGTTTTGTTGCATACAGCTCTATCGGTCTCCCCATGATGGTATTATGCACTTAGCGTGCTTGTGATCTATATTCAGTAATTTGTAATAGTGAGCGATTCAGCTCCGTGTATGTTTCCTTATGTGAGTTTTATGATGGGATCGGGTGGCACGCCGCCACAGGTATGTTATTTAGATGGGGTTGCACGCCGCAACAGTGTGATGATGAGAAGGGTTAATATGTATTTATTTTCTTGCGTTTTATTTCCTATTTTCTGGTAAGAATTCATATTAGTTGCGTGAGCTGAATAGTTCCATCGTGAGTCGTTTCTTATTATCATGTTCGAGTTATGGCCTATTGGCGCGATGTGGTATCATGTGAGATTGTTGGTCATGTTGGGGTGGTTTGTTGTCTGAGTAATTCGTGCTGGGTGAGACGAGATTATCGAACCAGGGATCAGTGCGATGAGGCTATGTGAAGTGTATATTAAAGAACAAATACCATTATTTAGGTTCATAATGAAGTGATGATTCTAGTCAAGATGAGGTATTCAAAGATTTGTTAACTGTGCAGTTGAGTATGAATTTCTGCGCATTTCCTCCATTGTAGTGGTATCGCCAGCATTATAGCAGGATGTATGTATATATATCATGAGGTGCATTAGGAGCATCAGATTCGTGGAATTTTGGCTATTAAGGTTCAGGGAGTGTCATCGTGGTCAGATGATGAGTTATATGGTGCATAGTGCTGATTCAGCAAAGGTATGCGGTCATGTTCTGGTATAACGTGTGGTAGTTGATACGGTGTTTATATGTTGGAACTAGGCTTGGCAGAGAAATTTCAGGTGTGTGAATGAATTCTGAGCTTATTGTATGGATAAGAGAAGAAATCTTCAGGTGTGATCAAGCTAATATGCTCAACTAGGTTGAGGTAGCACGGGAAGGTGCTCGAGGTGTTAACAGTGATTTCATGTAACTCCAGAGCAGTTCTTGGCATGTTCGAGGATGAACGTGGGTTTAAGTGGGGGAGAATGTAACGACCCGACAGGTCGCTTTGAGCTCTAGCACGTCGTTCAGCGGTTTGAAGTCGTGAGCAGCTTCCTTTCAGGTATTGTGACTCGTGGGCGTGGTCGGAATTTAATTTCCAGGAAGTTTAGAATTGATTTAGAAAGAAAATTCTCATTTCAGAAGCCTTAAGTTGGAGAAATCAACTAAGATTGGAATTTTGAGTAAACGACCTCCGAATCAGGATTTGAAGGTTCCAGCAGGTTCGTATGATGATTTAGGACTTGGATGTATGTCCGGCTCCGGGTTTGGATAACCCGGGAGCGCTTCGGCGTATATTGTGGAAGTTAGCATTTTAGAAGGATTTCATGAATTTAGGCTTGAAGTGCATATCAGTGAGGGTGATGACCGTTTGGGATTCTGAGTCTGGGAATAGCTCCGTATGGTGATTCTGGAAGTGGGTGCGCGATCAGAGGTGCATTTGGATGTCTGTAGGTCATTTTGGGGTCATTTGGATAAAGATAGAAATTTGAAGGCTTTTGAAGAATTCGACCGGAAGTGAGAGTTTTGATATCGTGGTCGGAATGTGATTCCGGAAGTTGGAGCAGATCCGCAATGTTGAATATGGCTTGTGTGCAAAATTTGATGTCAATCGGGTGTGATTTGATAGGTCTCGGCGTCGGATGTAGAAGTTTGAAATTCTAAGTTCTTAAAGAATTGAATTTGAATGTGATTCGTGATTTCGACATTGTTTGATGTGATTTGAGGGCTCGAGCAAGTCCGTGTCATGTTTTGGAACAGGTTGGTATGATAGGACGGGGGCCTCGGGTGGATTCCGGGTGGTTAACGGATCAAAGTTGAAGTTGGAAAAGGGGTTGAAGCTTGATGTCATCTGGTGTAATCGCACCTGCGAGGCTTTGACCGCATGTGCGGCTAAGGGCGCCGCATGAGCGAGATTGGGGCTGGAGCTGAGGAGGCCGCAGGTGCGGGAGATTGGTCACACCTGCGGAATCGCAGGTGCGAAGAGGGGATCGTAGGAGCGGGAATTTGCTGGGTCAAGTCAAGGCCACACCTGCCATGGAATTTACGCTGGTGCGGAGCCGCAAGAGCGGCCATTGGATCGCAGATGCGAAAGAGGCCTGGGAAGAATGTTTTAAAGATGGGTTTATTTCATTTCTCACCCATTTTTCATTGTCATGGGCGATTTTTAGAGAGCATTTCAAGGGGGATTCTCGTCAGGCATCAAGGTAAGTAAACTCCTTCCGTTTGTTAGATGAATACAAGATGTTATGCGTGGATTAGACATGGAAATTGGTAGGAATTTGGGAAATTGTTGAAGAAACCTAGAAAATGTAAATTTGGAATTTAGCCACGAATTTGAGCATGGAATGTAGAGTAAATTGCATGATTGAACTAGTAGGGCTATGGGTAGAATGTATCTTCGAGAATTTTGGATTTCCGAGCACGTGGGCCTGAGGGCATTTTGGTGTTTTCTCCGAGCGGGGTTGGGAAAGTATATAATCTGAATTTGTTGTGAGTATTATGATGATTTTTCATTGCTTTGCCATTGTGTGATAGTTTCGGAGCGTTGTGCGTCCGTTGGAGTCATCTGAGGGGCTTGGAAGCCGGTGTTGGAATTTCGGAGCGAGGTAAGTCTCCTTTCTAACTTTGTGAGGGGGAATCGTCCCCCTAGGTAAATTAATTCAATACATGCTATTATCTTCGGGGGCTACATATGCACGAGGTGACGAGAGTCCGTGTGTAGCTACTACTATGCCATGTCCGGGTAGCCTAGGACCCACTAGCATGCCGTACCTTTTGTACCTGTGATCTTGTCTCTGATGTTAGACTGCTAATATAATCGAAATTGTAATTTAATGACTAAGGAAGATTAGAGTTTATTTTATAAATCATCTAAAAAGAGAATTTATTTCTTCGCCGACAATTGTATTTATGAATAAGGTTGTGTTATTAAACGTTATATAAAACTCGGCAAGTGACTTTCGAAAAAGGGATTTAAATTCTATTTGTGATTTTTAAAAGAGAAATCGGTCATTTACTTGAGTATTTGTGTTCCCAACGTATTAGGGGTGGATTGTTGATTGTGCATGTCTGCTTGTGACCGCTTTGCAATTTACATTCCGCGAGCGGAGTGTTATTTCCCTTGCTCTCATGAGAGCGGGCCGTATGCTACGGAGGATTTAGAATGCACTTTTGGTACGGGCCGTTGGATCCTCGGCAGTGCGTAGATATGATTATTCACATTGAGAGGTGCACTTATGGGACGGGCCGTTCGATCCTCGCTATTGCATAGAGAGGATTGTTATATTGAGCGATGCACTTTTGGTACGGGGCGTTCGATCCTCGGCAGTGCATAGATATGATTATTATATTGAAAGGTGCACTTATGGGACGGGCCATTCGATCCTCGGCAGTGCACATAGAGGATTATCATATTGAGAGATGCACTTTTGGTACAGACCGTTCGATCCTCAGCAGTGCATAGACATGAGTATTTTATTGAGAGGTGCACTTGTGGTACGGTCCATTCGATCCTCGGCAGGTGCACAAATTGATTATTATGACGGCTCAGGCCGGTTGTTCTTATCCCGTATGCGCATGTTAAACTGTTAAATGTTTTCTACATGATTTTGAAGTGATAACATATTTGGGAGAAAATAAAGAGGCAATTGTTTATTTAAGATATTTGGAAAATAATGAGAAAGTAATATTTGCTGTTTATTTCCAGTATTTACTTGGAGTTCAGTGCCTTACATACATGCTGCTTTACTGCCTTTACATGCTTATCGTGTTCATTTTACACTGTTAAATAAATTGTTGGCCCTTAGTGAGTGTCTAATTCGACCTCTCGTCACTACCTCTCTGAGGTTAGGTGGGCGACTTACTGAGTACACGTTGTTTTGTACTCATGCTACACTTGATGTGCATTTTTATTGCACATGTACTTTCATAGCAATGTGGAGGATTCAGAGACTTAGGCGAGCTGCATCATCCGGAGGCGATCCGCAGCTGACAGAGTCTCCTTCGTACAGTATCTATTTCATTTAAATTTCCTTGTCCAGTTGTATTTCGGATAGGCTTGTAATGATTGTTGAATTCACAGAAATTGCTCATGTACTTGTGACACCGGGTTCTGGGATATGTATTGGGATATAATTGCTTAAGTTGATCTTTAAACCATTGTTTTAATTAGGGGTGTATAAACCAAACCGAAAAACCACACCAAACCGAAAAGTCAAACCAACCCGATTAAAAAACCCTTTGGTTTGATTTTGTTTGGTATTGAGATTGAAATAATATGTAAGTAACAAGAAACCCAAAAACCCGAAAAACCTGACAAAAATGAACAAATCCAAACCGATATAATTGGTTTGGTTTTGTTTGGTTTTGATAAAACCCGAATCAACCCGGTCCATGTACACCCCTAGTTTTAATTAACAGACTTTTATTTGGTTATTATGTAATGAAGTGAAAAAAAGTGTTTTCATAAATGTTTTAAAACGGAAAGTTAACAATTAATTAATGTTTTGGCTTGCCCGACCTTGATGTCCGGCGCCATCACGACCTTAGGGATTTTGGGTCGTGACACTTTATTCGTGATAACGCAGGCTCTTCTCTTGAATGCGGAGGAGTAGTAGCGCGAACAATCTACTTCTTCTTGATCCTGAAATCGAACGAACACTTCATAGAGTGAGTAGGAAAGTTGAAGCTAGAACTAGAATTGAAAGAGAGTTGGACATCATAGTTCAACCACAACCGATAGAGATAGCAGGTAATGAAGAGCGTCCGGTGATAGAAGCTGCAAGGCCCAATCTGGCTCTTATGACTCAGGCGATTATGAAGCCTAATATCACGGGTCACTTTTAACTCAAACAATACATGGTACAACTGATTCAATCCACAGGGCAATATGTTGGCTTATCTCATGAAGACCCGCAGAGGCACATTAAGAACTTCTTGGAATTACATACACTTACAATTATCTGAATGTTTCCAAGGACTATGTTAGGCTGACATTGTTTCCATTTTCACTGATGGGGGAAGCTAAGGATTTGTTACAAAAACAGCCCGCAAACTCAATCCACAATTGGGATGCTTATAGCAAGGAAATTCTTAATCAAGTTTTTCCCACAAAGAAGACAAAGTCACTAAGGAGCCAAATTCTTGGGTTTCAACAACGAGATGGTGAGACTCTTCGACAAGCTTGGGAAAGATACAAGAAGCTACTCAGAGACTTCCCACACTATTGTCAGACAGATGAGGTGTTGAATCACACTTTCGTTGATGGGTTGGACAAGGCGTCAAAGATGAATCTTGATTAAGAATGTGGGGATAGTTGCATGGCAAGACCGTATAGTGAGATCCAGATCCTGCTAAACAATTTTACTGCTAATGAAAATAATTGACAAGGAAATGGGGAACCACGAAAAGCACTTAAACAAAAGGCACCAGGTGTGATCGAACTTGATGATTTCTCAGCAACGAGGGTAGATATAGCAAGATTAGCGAATCAGATGAATAAAATGATAATGCACAACTCACAACAGATGCAACATGTGCAACTGATGTCTACTTCCTGCTAGTTATGTGGTGAAGGTCACACAAGTAAAATATGCCCCGAATCTTGAATCAATCTACTATGTGGGGCAACAAGCTAGAGGGCCGATGAATCTTAATCCTCAATATGGTAACATATACAATTCGAACTGGAAGAATCATCCTAACTTCACTTGGGGTGGAAATCAGAATATCAGGCCTCAAGCAAACTACAATCATCCACCGCCACCTCCACAAAAAGCAGAAGAGAGTTTGACTGATATGATGAAAAAGCTCTTGATAGACAATCAGAAAGTAATGGATGAGAATCAAAAATTGTGCACAAAGTTCAAAAATATAGAGAGGCAATTTGGGAAAATGGATAACAATTAGAATACTGGACCTGCTAGAGCTCTCTCGAGTGATACTGAGCCTAATCCTAAGGATCAGGTCAATGCAGTTACCTTGAGAAATGGAAGATAATTAGAAGAAGTTCCAGAGAAAAAGAAGTATACAGCTAGACCTGAAGGAGAACTAGTTCCTAAGCCTGTTGAGGAGAATAAGAAAGAAAATCCAGAATCTGTGACAAGGCCACCACCTCCGTTTCCACAAAGACTTCAAAAGCAAAAAGAAGATGCTATGTACAAGAAATTCTTAGATATTTTTGGCCAAGTGCGTGTGAATTTTCCTTTGGTGAAATTTTACAGGAAGTGCCTAAGTATGCAAGGTGTCTCAGAGATACTGTGGCAAACAATCAACGACATACATAGGTTGAAATAGTTGCACTTACTGAAGAGTGTAGTGCTAGAGTTCAGAGTAAACTTCCTCCTAAGTTGAAGGATCCTGGGTGTTTGACAATTCCTCTGTCTCTCGGAAAACAAGAAGTTGGTAAAGCCCTGTGTGATTTAGGGGCTAGTATAAATTTGATGTTTTCCTCTTTTTTCAAGCAACTCGGATTGGGGGTGCCTAGAGCTACTACAATCACTTTGTAGTTGGCTGATAGATCACTAGTTATGCTAGAAGGAATTGTTTAGGATGTGATAGTTCGAGTAGGAAAGTTTATTCTTCCTGCTGATTTTATTGTTCTTGATTACGAGGTAGATGAGGAAGTACCCATGATTTTGGGGTGACCATTATTAGCTACTGCTAGAGCACTTATTGATGTTAGGGAAGTGAAGTTGAAGATCAAAGTTGGCGATGAGGAAATCACTTTTAATGTGTACAAGGCACTTAAGCTCCCTAAGCATTATAAAGACTTGTCCATGATTACTGCGGTAGAGCTAAAAGGCATAGAGCAGAGTCCTTATGAGAAGTGTAGTGATTCGTATGGGACAACTGAGTTGGAGGAGGTGGTGTTGCAAGCTGAGCATGTAAGGATGATTGAGAAAATAGCTAGAGATGAAATATGAGACCTTCTGAGAGCATGTAAAAAGGCTAGGCTTAATGGGAGAAAGAAGAAGAGAAAGCGTCCAGCCTGAACAGAGTAGCAGTGTCGTGTCCCGAAATTAAACCATGCGCTTGTTGGGAGGCAACCTATCGTTACTGCTTTCTTTTATTTTATTTTATTATTATTTTTTTAATCTTATTATTGTTGTAGTGTTATTTTTGTTTTATATGATTATAATAATAGGAAGCAAAGCCATAGGAAGAGTGGAAAAGCAAGCTAGATGGTGAGAAATAAGTTCGGGGTGCCACACAAAGGACCATGCATGAGGGAAGTCTGAGTACCTCGTGAGCCTCTATTGCTTCGGCCTTTGGCCTTTCAGGGAGTTTCTTGTCCACTCTCGTTATTGTTTTTCTTTATTTGTGCATTGAGGACACTGCACTCTTTTAAGTGTGGGGTGGGAGAATTCTATAGATAATTAGTAGTAGGATGTAGAAAAATGTTAACTTCTTATTTGTGATTTCGTAGTTGTGTTGTATTTTAGTAGTTATGAAAAACTCGAAAAAAAATAAAAAAAGAAAAATAATTCGGAAAAACAAACATAGAAATTGAACTCTTCCCGACGATGGATCTCCTAGACAGATTTCTTGAGGGATTTAAGTGTTAAGAAAAAGGACAAAAAGATTTTCTTTGTAGGTAGTGTAGTAATTCCCGCGGTTCTTTTCCGAGGGTTTTGTTTGAACTGGGTGTAGGTAATTTTATTTTTTTAGGAGAGGAACCATTGTGAGGTGAATTGAATTGAAGCAATATCTCTTGACTTTGTTATGCCTTGAGAATAGTGAGTACTTTGGTTGTGACGCTTAGGCTCAATTTTGGACTCTTGTATAAGTACCTTAATTCGTATGATCTTAAATTTGCTTAACTGCTTTGACTAGAGTGTCTTGATGAGTCCAATCCTGAATGAGTTATGTGCCATGTGTGCATGAAGTTTGTATGTTAGTCTGTGCATTGCATTTGATGTCTAGAACTTGCCCCGTGTGTTTACAAATGGAAATAGTAGTTTAGTGCAATCTTAGAAGTGATATAGGCATTTATTTGTTGAGCCAAATATATATATTTTACCGGCCTAATTTTTATGTATCATAGTTAACCCTATGGAGCATGTAATCCTATTTCTTTGGTAATCACATTACAAGCCTTACCCATTTGTTTGAATTAACTATCTAATTGAACCTTTTCACCTCTCATGAGCACTTGAATTGTTCTGAATGTTGTAGAAGTTAAAGAGTGGGGCGGTTGGTTTGGTTTTTGAGTGGAACTAAAGAAATGAAGAGAAAGGTGCACTGTTTTGAAAAAAGTAAGAGCCATTTGAATTGAGAAAAAAAATAAAAAAATGTATAGTTGTATTGTTGTGAAAACAAATTCCTTGATAGTGGTGACTCTTGATGTAATTGTGCTTAAAAGAAAGATCGAGCTAATATACATTGATGTGAAGGTGGAGTTTTGGTTTGACATAAGTATGGGGGTTTGAATGTTAAAGTATATGTATTAAAGTGCTTAGGGAGGTGTAGCCACTTATATCCAAATGTATCCTACCCGATCCGCAGCCTACATTACAACCAATAAAATTCCTACTTGATCCTAGAATGAATGAGCTCAATTAGTAGAGTAGTACACTACGAGAAAGCCTATGTTGAATCTTTTGTAGCATGTGAATGTTATTTCTCAGAGGGAGTGAATTCTTTCTATCTTGAGTTCCTAATTTTTCTTAAATTTTATTATGTGTTGGAATACTCTCTTTTATTGTGTGAGGGCACTTGATTCACGAAGGAAATGTAATGTCATTGACCTATATGTTAGATTAAGTGAGTGAATTATGAAATAATGCATGGTACTTGTGAGTCAAATCTTGAGGTGAAGATGTTACACACTTGTGCTTAGTCTATTTTAAAGATTCTTGGTGTGAAGAGTTAGGAGGATTGTTTAAAAAAAGGCTGTGTCTGTAAGTGTAGTTTGATTGCTCGAGGACGAGCAATGTTTAAGTGTGGGGTACTGATATGGGGCTATAATTCCATTGTTTCGTACATTATGTGCCTTCATTTTACATGCTTTAATGATAAATTACATTTTATTTGCGCGTAATGGAGTCTATTTTATGTGTTGGTGAATTGGAGATGAAAGTGGAACAAAAGGGATACTTAAACGCTGAAAGTATGCTCGAGAAAAGTGAAAAGGAGATACCTGGCGAGGACAGGCAAAAGCCAGGGTGAAGCTAGCGTTAAGATGGCGAGGCCAGGCAAAAGCCAAGTGAAGCTGGCGTTAGGCTGGCGAGGCCAGGCAAAAGCCAGGGTGAAGCAGGCGTTAGCCTTGGCCTGGGGCCAGGTCCATTCCGAGTTTTGAAGCTTTATTTCATATCCTAGTTTCACTGAGACTTGACCTACACATATAAATAGACCCAAAAATGCCACTTTTGAGGAGTTTTTGCAACCGGAGGCAAGAACAAATTTTGGAGGAGAAAATCATAGAGTTCTTCATCCCTTTCTCTTTTCTTTGTAATTCATTTATGAAAAATACTTGGAAAATTGTTATTACGAACATGAGTGGCTAAGCACTCTAGTTATAGGGTTGTGGTTGACATGATTATTAACATTTATTAATTACATCTTCGTTAATTCGGATTATCATCTTGTGTTTGTTTATTTAATTCTACTTTTAATTTGTGAATTGTTGTAGCTACCAATTCACCCTACTATCTATGCTATGCTTGGGAAATTCGTGTTTAGATTATCGTAGAATTAGAGAAAGCTTGAATCTGAACCCGTGGCTCGAGGGAAGATTTCGCGGTTAGGATAGGAGTATACCCAACAGTCTTGCTTAATTAAATACCGTATTATATTCGTTCATGATAGACTCACCATAGGAATATAGAATTGATATATTGTGGGCAGGCAAGTAGTATTGTGGAAACATGCTATTCATATAAATGGTCCGGTTAATTAGCAACAACAGATAATCTGGATAAACGAGTGTAATTATTGAACTTTATATGATTGATAAACCAACCACAACCTTGGAATTTTCCTCTCCTCTGAATTAGAACCTATGCATACACGTTTGCATTCTAGATAAATTAGGTGTTACTTGTTTAATTTCCATAATAGTAGATTAATAGAAAAATATCACTCTTAAATATCTTGGACAATTAATAGATTTTAGTTTGCTTACTTAACGATCAATCTAAGTCTCTGTGGGTTTGACATCCGACTTTCGAGTCACTTTATTACTTGACGACCACGTATACTTGCGTGTACTTGGGAGACCAGCAATAATTATATTTTTTTAGTGCATTGCGTACTTTACATTTAGGTGCTTTAAGGCTAAACTACACTAAATGTGTAGGTACATTGGAGATGAAATTGCGAGCAAAACAAATATTTTGGAAGAAAAAGTGCAAATGAAGCATTGAGCATGCGTAGCAAGACAAATTTCTCACGATAGAGCACGCGAGGTAAGGGAAATTGCGTGTTTGAGAATGTGCCGCAAGGCCTACCGCGAGACCAAGCGCACCATAGAGCTTGCGAGGCTGTAACAATCCGACCGGTCATTTTGAGCTCTAGCGCGTCCTTCAGCGATTTGAAGTCGTGCGCAGCTTCATTTCAAGTATTATGACTTGTAAGTGTGGTCGGAATTGAATTTCGGGAAGTTTAGAATTGATTTGGAACGAAAATTCTCATCTTAGAAGCCTTAAGTTTGAAGAATCAACTAAGATTGGAATTTTGAGTAAACAACCTCCAAATCAAGATTTGAAGGTTCTTGTAGGTTCGTATGATGATTTCGGATTTGGGTGTATGTCCGGATCGGGTTTCGGATAAACCCGGAGCATTTCGGCGTATATTATAGAAGTTAGCATTTTAGAAGAATTTCATATATTTGGGCTTGAAGTGCATTTCAGGGTTGTTGATGTGCGTTTGGGATTCCGAGTCTAGGAATAGCTTTGTATGGTGATTCTGGAGCTGGGAGCGCGATCGGAAGTGAATTTGGATGTCCGTATGTCATTTTGAAGTCATTTGGCTAAAGATAGAAGTTTGAAGGTTTTTGAGAAATCTGACCGGAAGTGGAAGTTCTGATATCAAGGTCGGAATGCGATTCCCGAAGTTGGAGCAGGTCCGTAATGTTGAATATAACTTGTGGACAAAATTTGGGGTCAATCGGGCATGATTTGATAGGTTTCGGCATCAGATGTAGAAGTTGCAAAATTCTAAGTTCATAAAAATGGGATTTGAGTGCGATTCATGGTTTCGATGTTGTTTGATGTTATTTGAGGCCTCGAGAAAGTCCGCATTATGTTTTGGAACAGGTTGGTATGATTGGACGGGGTTTCAAGGGGCCTCGGGTGGATTCTGAGTTGTTAACGGATCAAGTTGAGAGTTTGAAGAAGGTTGGAATTGCTGTCATCTGGTGTGATCCGCACCTACGAGGAATTGGCCGCCGGTGCGGCTAAGGGCACCGTAGGTGCGATTTTGGGATGGAGCCAAGGAGGTCGTAGGTATGGAAGATTTAGGTGCACTTGCGGAAGCGCAGGTGTGATAAGGGGGCCGCAGGTGCGGAAATCGGCCTGGGCAGAATGTTTTAAAACAAGGATTTTGGTTCATTTGTCTTCATTTCTTCTTGGGCTTAGGCGATTTTGGGAGGCTTCAAAGAGAGGATTCCTTCATGTAATGTCAAGGTAAGTAACTCCTTCGTGCCTCTAAGTTAAATACAAGATTATATGCATGGATTAGGCATGGAAATTGGTAGGAATTTGGGAAAATTATTGAAGAAAAGTGGAAAATGGTAATTTTGATTTTAGGCCAAGAATTTGAGCATGGAATGTAGAGTAAATTGTATGATTGAACTAGTAGAGCTATGTGTAGAATGTATCTTCGAGAATTTCTGATTTCCGGGCACGTGGGCCCGAGGGCATTTTGGTCATTTCTCTAAGCGGGGTTGGGAAATTATATAATTTAGAATTGTTGCAAATATTAGAGTACATTTTCATTGGGTTTTCGTTTTTTGGATAGTTTTGGGGCATTGTGCGTTCGTTTGGAGTCATCGGAAGGGCTTGGAGGCCGGTTATGGAAATTTCGGAGTGAGGTAAGTCTCCTTTCTAACTTTGTGAGGGGGAATTGTCCCCCTAGGTAATTAATTAAGTATATGCTATTATCTTCGGGGGGCTACGTACGCACGAGGTGACGGGAGTCCGTGCGTAGCTACTATTATGCCATGTCCGGGTAGTCTAGGACCCACTAGCATGCCTTATTTGTTGTACCTGTAATCCGACCTGTAATTTAAACTGCTAATATAATCGAAATCGTAATTGAATATCTAAAAAAAGACTAGAGTTCATTTTGTTAATCATCTAGGAAGAGAATTGATTCCTCTGTGGATATTTGTGTACCTGGTAGGGTTGTATTATGGAATATCATTAAACTTGACAAATGAGTTTCAAAACAAAGATTTAAAAGCTATATGTCATGTTCCTTTAAGAAGAATCTTACCACTTTCCTGAGAAAAACTGCTTTCTTGATAAAATACGGATTTATTATGTGGATATGTGTAACTTTGGGGGCCTGAGTTGCATGTATGATTCGCGAGCAGGATGAACCTGTATTTGTGTGTATTCATATGAGCACCTGAGTCGCAGGTATGATTCGCGATCAGGCTCGCCTTATAATTTTTAACGCCATCGCATGATCGATTCGCAAGCGGGGCAGATAGATGCATCTATGGTTCGATCCGTTCGACCCTTCGGCAGTGCACAATTTATTATTGTTGGTCCGCGCAGTTCGACTCTCGGCATTGCTTGCACATGATATTTACTGCGTAGTTGTTGTGATTTTTGCCTGATTACTGGCCTGATATTTTAAGTTGTCAATTGAAATGACAGAGATTTAAAGTTACTAAAAAGATTTTTGGAAGAAGTTGTTCCTTCCCGTCGATTTATTTTTATTTGATTATATCACCCATGTTGATTAATTGTTATTAATATGAAGAAGATATAAAGTGTTAAACGTGAACGAACCTGAAAATATTTAATCCTGATTTTAATAAATTACCTATGTTAATCATGCTTAGTGTCATCCTTAAATATTCTAAATTGACCTTTCGTAAGTGTCTAATTTGACCTCTCGTCACTACATCTCTAAGGTTAGGCAGGCGACTTACTGAGTACACGTTGTTTTGTACTCATGCTATACTTGTTGTGCATTTTATTGCACATGTACTTTCATAGCAATGTGGAGGATTCGGAGACTTAGGCGAGCTACATCATCCGGAGGCGATCCGCAGCTGACAGAGTCTCTCTCGTACTGTATTTATTACGTTATTTTAAATTTCCTCGTTCAATTTGTACTTCGGACAGACTTTTAATGATTGTATAAATTCTTAGAAATTGCTCATGTACTTGTGACACCGGGTTCTGGGATGTGTTGGGATATGTTTGCTAAATTGTAATATTTAAATCACTGTTCTATTCGACAGATTTTATTTAGTTAATATCTAATAAAGTGAAAGGAAATATTTTTTCATAAATGTTAAAAACTAGAAATTATTTCAATTATTTAATGATTGACTTGCCTGACAATGGTGTCCGGTGCCATCACGACCATAGGGATTTTGGGTCGTGACAAGGCTACAACTAGGTGGAGCGTGCTATAGAGGCGGTGCGAGGCTTGTAGTGAGGGTGGTCCGGATTGTAAAATCCTATTTCGTCTCCTTTTAGGATTTGTATTGGGTTATTTCGTCTAGGTATTTTCACTACAAATATAAATAGTCATTATACACCATTTTGAGAGAAGTTTCTGCGACCGCAGGCAAGAACAACACGTGGAACAATTTTGGAGGAGAGAATCATCGAATTCTTCATTCCTTCATCTTTTCTTTGTAATTTGTTTATGCAAAATACTTGGAAAATTGTTACTACGACTATGAGTATCTAAACTTCTAATCTAGCGTTTTAATGGAACCTATTGGAGGATGATTTTCTTATTATGTTTAATATAGATTTGCCTTTGCTTTTTTATCTACTTATTCAACTACGTGTACATTGTGGTTTATTGAAGAGCTCTCAATCGACAGTGCCTATTTAGTGTATATTGCTTCGAAAAGAATACATACTAGGTATTTGTTGAACAACATCACTCCTAACGTATGTGAGGGATCAATACTGAGGGTTTAAAGGTGGGATTTGGAATAACGAAATTTTGATGAGATCCTAGTGAGCGGTGAAATATAATCAGCTAGCGTAGTTCGGAAGAATACGTTTGTCACGACCCAAAATTCATTAAGGTCGTTATGGCGCCGGATCCTACTATCAGGCAAGACAACACTTAATAATTAATAAAATATTTATTTAAGATTCTCCAAGTCATTCTTTTTTTCATTTTCTGAAATAATAATTAGCGAACTTCCACTGATTAACAATAATATCTTTAGCAAATTTAAAAAGTGAATAAATCCCATAATTATCCCAGGACCCGGTGTCACAAGTGCAAGAGCAAATTTTCTAGGATATATACATGTACTACAATACTTGTTCGGAATACAAACTGGACAAGGAATTTAAAATAAAATACAATACATCTGAGGAAGACTCTGCCGGCTGCGGGTCGTCTCCGGATGGTGCAGCTCGTCTAAGTCTCCAAGTCAGTCACATCACTGCGTAAAGCAGGCTACTATCTATGAATGTACATGTACAATCAAAATGCACAGCATGAATACAAAAACAACGTGTACTCAGTAAGTATCCCGCCTAACCTCGAAGAGGTAGTGACGAGAGGTCGAATTCGACACTTGCTAGAGGTCAATTTTATGAAATCAAGGGTGACATTAAGCATGGATATCATACATAACTAACAAGTAATGATAGGAACAACAACTTCTTTTCACATTTTTTTTTCAACATTAGAACCTTCGTCATTTCAGTTAACAATTTTCTAATTCCAGGACAGTAAACAGTTTAAAATCACGGAAAGTGCGCAGCAAATATCATGTGCAAGCAACGCCGAGGGCCGAACGACCCGAACCAACAATAATAAAATGTGCACTACCGAAGGGTCGAACGGCTCGAACCATAGATGCATCTACTACCCCCGCTCGCGAACTAACCTACGACCCGAGTCACATAAAAATAATAGAGTTACCCGGCTCGTGAATCATACCTGCCACTCGGGTACCCATATAGATACACACATTCAAATAATACATCAGGAATTCATCAGAAATATTCAACCAAGGAAAAGATAAATTCTCTTTTTAGATGATTAAGATAATGAAGTTTAACCTCCCTAGGTATTCATTTACTAATTCGATTATATTAGACATCTCGTTTTATCAACAAAGTTACAAGTACATCAAGTAAAGTATGCTAGTGGGCCCTAGGCTACCCGAACATAAGCATAATAGTAGCTACGCACAGACTCCCGTCACCTCATGCGTATGTAGCCCCCCACAAATAGTAGCACATATTCAATTAATTCACCTATGGGACAATTCCTCTTCAGAAGGTTAGAAAGGAGACTCACCTCACTCCGAAGTTCCATAACCGGCTTCCAAGCCCTTCCGATGATACGAATCAATGCACAATGCCCCAAAACTAGCCAAATAACGGGCAAACCAATGAAAATATACTCTAATACTTGTAACAATTCAAATTATATAAATTCCCAACTCCGCTCGAAAAGTTGACCCAATTGCCCTCGGGCTCACGTGCCTAGATTCCAAAATTTCTCGAAGATAAATTCTACCCATAGCCTTACTAACTCAAATATATAATTTACTCAAATTTTCATGCTCAAATTCGTGGCCAAAATCGAAGAATGCAAATTCTATGTTTTTCTTCAAAATTCCCAACTTTTCCATAATTTTCATGTTCAAATCCATGTATAAACCTTGTATTTAACTTGAAATGAGTAGAAACAACTTACCTTGACATAGATGACGAAAATCTCCTCTTGAAGCTCTCCAAAAATCGCCCAAAAAGGAGAAAAATGAGAAGAAATAGCCATAACCCGTTTATTAAAACACTTCACTGCCTCCAGTTCTTCCGCACCTGCGGTGAGTATGCCCGCACCTGCGCCCAAACTCACGCACCTGTGGCTTCCTCCTTCCCCAGCTGGCTCCGCACCTGCGCTCCCTCGTCCGCATCTGCGCCTTAATATGAAAGGAACTACTTAACTCACGCAATTAATATGAACCTTTCTCCAAAAAGTAGGAAGCAAAACACAAGAAAATAGATATAGGGAACCTTACTCAACATCACACTGTTGCGGCGTGCAACCCAATCCAAATAACATACCCGTGGAGGCGTGCCACCCGATCCACACATGAAAATTACATAAGGAGATACACACCGAGCTAAATTTCTCATTACCACAAAATATCGAATATCAGTCACAAGCATGCTAAATGCATAATACCATCCTGGGGAGGCTGATGGAGCCATACGCTACAAAACTCAAGCACAATTAAGGTGCAATATATATATATATATATAGTTTGAATCTTAAGTATCCTGCTCACACAACATCATCACTACGCGGAAATCTCAACACATAAGAAATTATCAAGACGTTTCATAACTCACACGGCACAATCATAATATTACATGAAATGAACGAAGGTGGAACAACATCCAATATTCCAACACCCCTCCTTGAGGAGCGCAATACTGAAATGAACACATCTGACTCATATAGAGCCCGTAATCATATTTGAATCCATTAACAACCCTCAAGCCGATTCTACTCGCACTGCACTAGACTGATAGCCTTACCTGGTTCAATATTAACCCACTTCCCCTCATAATACGCAAGAACAACCATCATAGCCGGAACAAACACCCCACAATCCACAACCAAATGAACCGAACTCCTTCCAGGAATAAATCCTCAAATAGGCAATATAACACTTCTTTATACTTAGTTCAAGTCTTCAATCCATTAAGCGACTATATGTCACACTCATACGATCATCTCGTGCTCACACTCCCACAACCTTCCACACAAGGTAGTAAGTTTGCACATCCACAACTGGCCACACTAACGCTGTAAAACAAATCAAGAATCCCATAATCAGGATGCAAAGCCTCGTTCACCAAACACCGACCTCAGGTGACACTGAAGACAACACCAGCTTACTCTAAACATTCAAATCCCTTTTTATTGCTAATCCGAGCTCATGACATCATTGTCAACACCGAAACGCAACCTCGATCCTTACTTCCAGTTAAATACTGCTTACCGCGCCTAGCATGCCAATATGAAATTGCGCAAGAATTCCATCATAACTTCTGAACCACTAATAGGGTGAACACTTCATCATAAAGAAACCTTTTACCTACCCCAATTCAAGAGAACCACCACAACACACGAGTGAATTCCCATAATCACAATGCATGCAAATCCTTAAGGAATAGTCTATACCACCATAATCCTCCCGGGATCCGCCTACCCATGACAAGTCATAGTGTTTGAATGCTTCCAAATAAAATTTATCACGGCGACAGACAAGCCTTGCACATACCGTCACAAATCACATGCATAACTTAATCGCGCTGAAGGAACTGATCACTGCCATAAATGTGCCATTTCAACCATGGGTAACCAATCTATTTTCTCCCAATTTATCCTTTACTCGGCTTAAAAAAAAATAATAGCCTCATCCAAACATTGTGAACTCAAATCCGCCCTCCTCTTCAGCGACCTTATTTCACGAGACCACATTGTCTCCAAACCATGAACCGTCTCATGCCCTCCTTGCTCGCGCATTCCCATCTTCGACTGATATACCCATCTTGGAAATCTTCCTACAAGTCCGTAGCCTATGCACTACGGATAACTTCTGAATCCTCGAAAGCCTAAACCTGGTCCAATAGGGCAAACTTTTGCACACATTTATCAAATCCCATGCGCAATTACCGTTTTACTTCTTTCCCCTTAGCAATAATAACTTGCCAATACGCTAATAATCCGCAATCCCATGAGAAGATAATCCTGCAACCCAATCGCAGGCGGTGGGACTCTCCCACTTAGCCCGAAGCTACTCTTTGCACCACTCTGGACCCCACCGAAATTCTTTCTTCATTGCTAACATGATCTTGCTCAACCAACCTGTCAAATTATTCTAAATTCTCCTGTTAGCATTCCATGAATACTCTAATTATCTATCATCACTCACATATTCGGCCTCTCACTGAATAGCCACTAGAATTCCTCGCAGAAACTTGCCAACCACACGACTACTAACCTGCTCACAGGAGATAAACCACCTGTGGAAATTACGTGCCGACATCCTCCCACGTTTCTGCACGGGGAACACTCACTACGACATCACTAACCCATCCTGAGCCCGTTCTCATTCACCAACTGTACCAGCCCGCACACTCTTTATGGACATCAACTAAATGTGCGAAAATACATTCCAATTAAAAGTTATAGCATTCTTCTTCATATCAAACAACTCCTTCTTTCTGTTGCATCCAACTCCTTTTTTTCATACTTTATAACTCGCTTATGCACTAACCATAAATTCTGAATCCTCCAAAGCCTAACCCTGGTCAAATAGGGCCAACTTTTGCACACATTTATCAAATCCCATGCGCAATTACCGTTTTACTTCTTTCCCCTTGGCAATAATAACTTTACAATACGCTGATAATCTGCAACCCCATGAGAAGATAATCCTGCAACCAAATCGCTGGAGGTGGGACTATCCCACTTAGCCCGAAGCTACTCCTTGCACCACTCTGGACCCTACCGAAATTCTTTCTTCATTGCTAACATGATCTTGCTCAACCAACCCGTCAAATTATTCTAAATTCTCCTGTTAGCATTCTATGAATACTCTAATTCTCTTGCATCACTCACATATTCGGCCTCCCACTGAATAGCCACTAGAATTCCTCGCAGAAACTTGCCAACCACACGACTGCTAACCTGCTCACAGGAGATAACCCACCTGTGGAAATTACGTGCCGACATCCTCCCACGTTGCTGCACGGGGAACACTCACTAACCCATCCTGAGCCCATTCTCATTCACCAATTTTACCAGTCCGTACACTCTTTATGGACATCAACTAAATGTGCAAAAATACCTTCCAATTAAAAGTTATAACATTCTTCTTCATATCAAACAACTCATTCTTTCTGTTGCATCCAAATCTCCCACCGTATAATAGCCAATAATTCAAGTTAAGCTCGTGGACCCAATAACCGTCCACTAAAATTCTCAAATCGCTCTAAACTTCTCCTCAAGATATGCAGCTATCTTACCAAAGAACTTATATGGTACGCTGCCACTCTCCTACTTTGGTCAAACTTACTCCTTTAAGCAACTGCTCAACTTCCGCTTCTTACACCTGGCCTTCTAGAAATTTTATCATTGCCTGACACTCCCCACGTGTCTTTCCTCATCTTATGCTGCCCAGTTGTTTCCTCAAATAAATATCATTCTCTGCGGCACTCAAACTAGCAGACCACCACAAATTCAAAACTCTCCGAAGATCATCTTTCTCGAGCCGTCGATGCTAGAAACACCGATCCGATCATGAACCACCACACACCGTGATCTCTAACATCCGCTTCCCGGACACCATTTCACAATACCGTGCCACGAAGGCAAATCTGAAGAAGATCATAACACCGGCAAACTTAACACATTCTATTTGATCAAAGATGACGATCACCACATCACAGATGAAGATTCCACCTCACTTGAAAACACAAGTCTTATTACTCTATCAACCCAAACTCGAACAATTCTAGTCTAATTGCATGTCCTTCGCCAGAAATAAATTACCGAATTCTCGGAATCAAGCTCTGAGTAGAACTTCTATCAAGTCATTCATTACCCCGACGTATGGGAAAGAATCCTACCATCACATCAATACCGTGCGATAACCAATCATAAGCATCATAGCAAATCTGCGCACAACTCAAAGCTCTCAGAAGTTCAGCTACCAAGCTGAAACAACATAATATCCTTCCGCGGAGCAACGACAATAGCCTCAACCAACTGTGCATGGAATAACCTCACGCACCATAACTGTAGTGCCATTACAATTCCTCAAATTCTCGATTATAGCAAGCGCTTCGCGACGTGTAAGATTGAGTAAGAAGAAATGTAGGCATAAGCCTCAAAGGAATCAAACCGCACAATAAGGAATCAAGAAGTGAAGTACTCCTAACAACCTTTTATCCTCTAGAAGATAAGTACAGACGTCTCCATACCGATCCGCAAGACTCTACTATAATTGCTCATGACTCGTTAGACCTAAGGGAACCTAGTGCTCTGGTACCACGTTGTCATGACCCAAAATCCATTAAGGTCGAGATGGCGCCGCACCTCACTGCCAGGCAAGCCAACACTTAATAATTAATAAAATCTTTATTTTAAGATTCTCCAAGTCATTTTTTTTTTCAGTTTCTTAAATAATGATTAGCGAACTTCCACTGATTAAACAATAATATCTTTAGAAAATTTAAATAGTGAATAAATCTCATAATTATCCCAGGACCCGGTGTCACAAATGCATGAGAAAAATTTTCTAGGAATTATACATGTACTACAATACTTGTCTGGAATACAAACTAAACAAGGAATTTAAAATAAAATACAATACATCTGAGGAAGACTCTGCCGGCTGCGGGTCATCTCAGGATGGTGCATCTTGTCTAAGTCTCCAAGTCAGTCACATCACTGCGTCAAGCAGGGCCACTATCTATGAATGTACCTGTGCAATAAAAATGCACAGCAAGTGTAGAATGAGTACGAAAACAACGTGTACTCAGTAAGTATCCCACCTAACTTCGAAGAGGTAATGACGAGAGGTCGAATTCGACACTTGCTAGAGTTCAATTTAATCAAATCAAGGGTGACACTAAGCATGGATATCATAGATAACTAACAAGTAATGATAGGAACAACAACTTTTTTTCATATATTTTTTTCAACTTTAGAACCTTCGTCATTTCAGTTAACAAATTCCTAATTCCAGGCAAGTAAACAGTTTAAAATCACAGAAAGTACACAACAAATATCATGCGCAAACAATGCCGAGGATCGAACGGCCCGAACCAACAATAATAAAATGTGCACTGCTGAAGGGTCGAACGACTCGAACCATAGATGCATCTACTACCCCCGCTCGCGAACTAACCTGTGACTCGGGCCACAAACAAATAATAGAGTTACCCCACTCGTGAATCATACCTGCGACTCGGGTACCCATATAGATACACAGATTCAAATAATACATCAGGAATTCATGAAATATTCAACCAAGGAAAAGATAAATTCTCTTTTTAGATGATTAAGATAATGAAGTTAACCTCCCTAGTTTTTCATTTACTAATTCGATGATATTGAACAGTCTTGTTTTATCAACAAAGTTACAAGTACAGCAAGTAAAGCATGCTAGTGGGTCCTAGGCTACCCGGACATAAGCATAATAGTAGCTACGCACGGACTCCCGTCACCTCGTGCGTACGTAGCCCCCCACAAATAGTAGCATATATTCAATTAGTTCACCTATGGGGACAATTCCCCCTCACAAGGTTAGAAAGGAGACTTACCTCGCTCCGAAGTTCCATAATCGGCTTCCAAGCCCTTCTGATGACTCGAATCAATGTACAACGCCCCAAAACCAGCCAAATAATGGGCAAACCAATGAAAATATACTCTAATACTTGTAACAATTCAAATTATATAAATTCCCAACTTTGCTCGAAAAGTTGACCAAATCGCCCTCGGGCCCACGTGCCCGGATTCCGAATTTTCTCGAACATAAATTCTACCCATAGCCTTACTAACTCAAATATTAATTCACTCAAATTTTCATGCGCAAATTTTTGGCCAAAATCCAAGAATGCAAATTCTAGGTTTTTCTTAAAAATTCCCAACTTTTCCACAATTTTCATGTTCAAATCCATGTATAAACCTTTTATTTAAATTGAAATAAGTAGAAACAACTTACCTTGACATAGATGAAGAAAATCCCCTCTCGAAGCTCTCCAAAAATCGCCCAAACAAGAGAAAACGAGAAGAAATGGCCAAAACCCGTTTATTAAAACACTTTACTGCCTCCAGTCCTTCCGCACCTGTGGTGACTACGCCCGCACCTGCGCGCCCGCAGGTGGCCCAAACTCTCGCACCTGCGGCTTCCTCCTTCCCCAGCCGGCTCCGCACATGCGCTCCATCGTCCGCATCAGCGCCTTCCGAGGTGCGGAAATAACCTCGCACCTGCGGCCCCCAGCCAAGCCACCCTTTTCCGCTTCTGCGACACCCTAGCCGCACCTGCAGCCAAAACCTCGCAGGTGCGGTCACACCATATGACAGCAGCCTCAGCTTCTCTCCACTCCAAATTTTATCCGTTAACCACCTGGAATCCACCCGAAGCCCCCGATACTCCGTCCAATTACACCAACTTGTTTCAAAACATACTGCGGACCTTTCCGAGGCCTCAAATCACATCAAATAACATCGAAACAATGGATCGCATCACATTTCAATCTTTATGAACTTTGAAACTTCCAATTTCTACGTTCGATGCCGAAACCTATCAAATCACGTCCGATTGACCCCAAATTTTACACACAAGCCTCATTCAACCTTACGGACCCACTCCATCTTTGGGAATCGCATTCCGACCCCGATATCAAAATTTCCACTTTCGGTCATATTTCTCAAAAATATTCAAATTTATATCTTTAGCCAAATGACTTCAAAATGACCTACGAACCTCCGAATTCACTTTCGATTGTGCTCCCAACTCCAGAATCACCATATGGAGCTCTTCCAAGACTCGGAATCCCAAACAGATATTAATATCACCGAAATGCACTTCAACCCAGACTTATAAAATTTGTTGTAAAATGCTAACTTCCACAATATACGTCGAAACTCTCCCGGGTTATCCAAAACCCGATCCGAACATACGCCCAAGTCCGAAATCATCATACGAACCTGCTGGAACCTTGGAATCCTGATTCTGAGGTCGTTTACTCAAAAATCCAGTCTTAGTCAACTCTTCCAACTCAAGGCTTTTGAAATGAGAAATTTCTTTCCAAATTAACTCTAAACTTCCTGAAATTCAATTCCGACCACACCTACAAGTCATAATACCTGAAACGAAGTTGTTCGTGGCCTCAAATCGCCAAATGACGCACTAGAGCTCAAAAAGACCGGTCGGGTCATTACAACGTTGGTAGTTACTCGAAAGAGAATTACGACACTCAAAGTACTCACAATCGGTAGAAAATACTTAGGAAAATTTATAGGAAATGTAGCGGTGAGGATTCCAACAATAGGGTAAATCATAACCTTAGACTGTTCCAATTCTTGTCTACAACCTATCCTTTGTTAGTTATAAACTACTGTAATTTCATTACTTTGCTTTTAGTTAGTAAACATTCAAATCGTTATTTAATATTCCTGAAGGTTGTAATTAGTAGGTTCATTCCCTAGAGGATTCGACTTCGGACTTGTTAATCAGATTATGTTTGCAACGACCGCTAGACCTCTTAGGAGGCATAGTTGGGCGTGATCAATTGGCGAGAGTGAAGTGGTGGATTTCTTGTGAGAAAATATTGTTTGCAGGTTCGAAAAACCAAAGGAGATAGCCTGCGATAATGGGCCACAACTTATCGGTGAAAAAGTCACAAAGTTCCTCGATGATTTAAAAAAAAAAGGATCACATATTCACCCTACCATTCGAGTGAAAATGGTCAAGCAGATTCAACGAACAAAGTGATTATACAAAACCTCAACAAAAGGATGGAAATGGCTAAAGGTAATTGGAACGAAGAATTACTCAGAGTTTTATGGGCATACCAAATAACGGCCAAATCGAGCATAAGAGGAACTCCCATTTCCCTTGTGTACGGGGCAGAAGCTTTAATCCCGGTCGAAGTAGAGGAACCCACCTTGAGATATTTCCAACCAGATAAAGAATAAAACAATGAAGAAATGTTAGTTAACTTGGATCTACTCGACGAGCGCAGGGACTTGGCGCATGGAAGAATGATATCCCAAAAGCAGAGAATGGAGCGGTATAATAATCAAAGAGCCAACCTACGTTATTTCAAAGTAAGAGATTTGGTCCTAAGGAAAGTAACTCAAAGCACCCCGGGAGCTCAACGCAGGGAGGATAGGTCTAACACGGGAAGTCCCTTACTGGATTTCAGCTGTCACCGGAAAAGGTACATATGAATTAGAGAACCAAGATAGAGAAAAGTTTCCCAAACTGGAACGTGGCACACCTCAAAAGATATTATTTCTGATGAACATAACCTGAACTGAAAGTATTGTCACAACCCAAAATCCCCACCTCCAGGACCGTGATGGTGCCTAACATTTCGCTTGCTAGGCAAGCCAACGTTAGAGAATTTTTAAGCCAGTTTTATTCAATTCAAATAAATGAAACCAATTAAACCAAATGAAACTAAAATGAAGTACGTAATGACATAAAAACCAACAATACCTAAGTACATCCCGGATCTGGAGTCACAAGTACACGAGCTTCTAGAGTCTCGACAAATAGGGTTTGAAATAAATACAAATGTCTCAAATGAAAAGAACAGTAAATAGGGAAAATTGAAAGGGACTTCAAGGTCTGTGAATGCCAGCATATCTACCTCTAGTCTCCAAATGATAATCCGAGCTGATGCACCTCATGTACAGCTGGGACCAGTACCAAAATCTGCACAAGAAGTGTAGAGTGTTTTATGAGTACAACCGACCCAATGTACTCCGTAAGTGTCGACCCTAACCTCGACGAGGTAGTGACGAGGCTATGACAGGACACCCACGTAAAGAAAACTGTGAAGATGGAAATATATGAACAACATAACAACAAATAAAGATTAAACATGTAATATTGGGAGGGGACATGGGAAAAGTGGTAGAAAATGCGGTGACTACAACAGAGAATAACAACATGAAACTGTCAATAAACCTTCAGCCAATGAGACGGATAAATAATGAATATAAACTACATGGCATTACCCTTCCTGCATTGACTCTCGAACTCACTACGAAACAGTAATAATGGCACGACATTACCCTTCGTGCTTTTACTCTCAATCTATCCATAAAATGATAAATACGACACGACCCTTCGTCATTTTACTCTCAACTTCATCATGAAATGATATATACGGCACGACATCACTCTTCGTGCTTTAACTCTCTTTCTCACTATGTATAAACCAATAAATGAAACAACAACCGGCACAGCATCACCCGTCGTGCTTTAACACTCTCCCTCAGCATGTAGGAAAACATATATCACATTTGGGAGAAACAATAATTAAGAATAAACCTTACATTAACAACGTATCCACAATACTGAGCCTCAACTTTCAATAACATTCAATTATCACAAATAATTCATAAATGCGGAAAGAATGATCACTTAAGTAATAAACTAGGCATGGATACCATAATCAAAGAAAGAACCAGATCACGAGAAACAAGTTTCAACTGCAAGCTTTGACCCAACAACAACACTATAAGTACTCGTCACCTCACATATATGTTGTAATCAACATTTGAACACATAGCAAATAGGCAAACAATTCCTAATCTCTCAAGTCAAGGTTAACCATAACACTTACCTCGCTCCAAAAATCAACTCAAGGCTCAACCATGACTTTGCCTTTCGAACAAGCCGTCGAACCAACCAAATATTGAAAATTATCAATCAAACGATCCAAAATAAGCCTTAGGAACTACCCACGAATGAAAAAGGTTCAATTTACGTAATTACTAATAAAGTCAACAAAAGTCAACTCCCAGGCCCGCTTAGTCCAAACCCAAAATTTTAGGTCAAAATTGGGATTGAGGTCTAAATTTCAATTTTACAAAAATCTCCAATTTTTACCATAAAAGTCCTAACTTTTAGGTTGAAATTTTATGAAATGTGATGGGTAACTGAAAGAAAATAGGTTAGAGTCACTTATCAACAAATTGGGGAAGAAGAGATGATGGAGAAATCGCCTCTAAGGTTTCTAGGTTTTAAAATTTGAGAGAATAAGAAAAATCCCGTATAACTCAGCTTCTGACCAAGCGCAGATGTAGCAATTGCGAACCCCGCAAATGCGGGACTTCCTTTGCAAATGCGAAGTCCCCACATTTATGCTATCATCACATTTTCTGTCCGAAACTCACGCGAGCCCTCGGGACTCCAAACCAAACATGCACACAAGTCCAAAAACCTCATATAAATTCGCTCGCGCGATCAAACCCCCAAAATAACACCTAGAACTACGAATCTGACACCAAATCAAATGAAACTTTAAAATTTCTATTTTAACAAATAGACATCCGAATCACGTCAACCAACTCATTTCTCACAAAATTTGGCAGACAAGTCATAAATATACTAATGGATCTATACCGAGTTCTAAAACCAAAATACCGACCTAGTATCAACAAAGTCAAATATTGGTCAAATCTTTAAATTCATTAAGCCTTTAAATTCAAATTTTTGACAAAATGCAATAACTCGAGCTAGGGACCTTCGAATTCGATTTCTGGCATATGTCGAGGTCCCAAATCACGATATGGACCATCGGGATCACAAAATACAGATCCAGGTCTATTTTCTCAAAACATTGACCGAAGTCAACTCAAATGCATATTTAAGGTAAGATTTCATGTTTTATCAATTTTTAACACAAAAACCTTCCGGAAAAATACCCGGACTGTGCATGCAAATCGAGGAAGGCTTAAAGGATCTATTGGAGGCTTCAAAACACAGAATGAAGTTTTAAAACTCTAGATGACCTATCGGGTCATCACAAGTATGTGTTGCACTCTTTTTCCCTTCGTCCAGTTTTTGTCCCAATTGGGTTTTTCTGGCAAGGTTTTTAACGAGGAAGCATCAGAAAGCATACTACAAATAAAGCTCCAACAATAGCATAATACCTTTAATAGCAAGGCACAAAAGAAAATATCCACTCTGGGACAGTTAGATAATCTTTTTCTCTATAGCGAAATTCCCACTGGGAAACTAAGTTTGCTATCGAGCAAATGTTACCTGACTGTTCACAAGTTCGAACCACTAGAGGGTTGTTAGATAATTCCTTCACTTGATAGCACAAATTCCTGAAGGGAAGTAAAGTGTGTTATCGAGTTAAGGGTTATCTAGCAATTCATTCGTGGGATCCTCAAAGGTATAAGGCTTCCAGTGTCTAATTCACATTCTTCGCGTTTGAAAACTAGGGGGAACAATATGAGGATACGGCAACAATAAATTCCACGTTGACCTGGTAGCTAAATTTGAAAACATAGTTGTATCATCGGGACCGGGGACTTCGCGACTAGCCCCGTAAAAACAAGTTGTACGAGTTAGCCACAAGTAATGGCAATTTCTTATTTCACAATAACAAATGCTTATGTACTTTTTGAAAAATAGAAGGAATAAAATAAAGTCCTTTTGTTTTATTTTGTTTCTTGTCTTAACGATGAATTAACTTTGTCAATTGTAAGTTAAACAAGTACTTCAAATGCTAGTGTCATAATGAAAATGAGACGTCCTCTTCAAGAGCACCATAAACATAAGAGGGCCCTCTGTTATAAAAAACCGCACGTTAAAGGGTTGATTTTGGAAGAACTCATGCCCAAAATCAAAATGCTTTCGGAAAAAATACACCTAAGGCTTCAGATAATAAGATGCAAACAGTAAAACTTGCACAAAACTCTTAAGCAAAAAGAAGAGAATACAAAGAGTAAAACTTTCATGAATGTTCAAATGAAGTAAATACTCAAACAATACTTGAGCAAAAAGATATTTTTATTACAATAACATGCCAAAATGGTACAAATACAAGAATTGAAAAAAAAAATCCAAACTGTAGCATCTCCCGAACCCGGAGGAAGAGAAGTGCCCGCGCCCCCAGGGGAAGTGGATAAGTCCGCCGATGGTTCAACATTTGGGCCTTCTCCAGTTTGGCCTTCAAAATTTTCTTCTTTCTCTTCCTCTTCAGTTCCCGAAGTTTTAAAACCGAAAGCAGCAGGCTCAGCCGGGAGACCCTTTTTAGCAGCCAACTCAAGCTCACAGGCCTTAGCAATTTTAGCATCAAAGTCAATGATACCAGATTTGGCCTCTTCCAAGGTTTTTATCCACATGTTTTACGTAGCGTAAGTTTTCTCACCGACAAGGGAAGTCGCTTGGCTCTTAAGTTATTCTTTGAGTTGGGTTACATCTCCAGAAAAGCGTTCCCGGGCAGATCTAATGGATCTGAGGCTAAGATAAAGGTAGCAGACAGTTGAACTAAAGAGCCTATTATACTTGATCGTTTTCCTATACTTCTCCTCCAGTTGGGCATGTTTCACCCCCGCAACAGCAAGCTCTTCAGTTTTGGAGTTCACGTTTGCCTCTAAGTTATTCAATCTTTCAGCGGAAGCAGCCTCACGATCGGATGCTGCAAAAATGACGTTATGAACTTCAACCATTTGGCCTTAGCCTTTTCAACTTTAACCCTCAGCGGGGCAATCTCTCGGCTAAGGGTATTCACTTCTTGCTCGTTTTGCTGCAAACGAGCCTCTAATAGAGCAGCCCTAGTGGATTTAGCTTCTAATTCTTAGAGATGAGCGACACTTTGCTCCCGCTCTGCCAAAAGATGATCCCGTGCTGAGATAATTTCTTCCTTCTCATGAATCAACCTCTGAATGCTCTCGGAAGCAAGAAAGTTTGCCTACAAAATAAGAAAGTCAAAACTCAATATATGTTGAGGAAAAAATAGAAGAAATAATAAATGAAGAAAGGAATGTACCATTGCGGTGTTGTGCATGGCGTTGTTCAACAAACACTCTCCCGAGAGGGCCTATATCTTTTCCAAATCTTTCTCTGAAGCCAAAGGCTTCAAATAATTAGCAAGCTCCACTGGCCATGATAGCAAGTTGCATCAGGTAGAGACCGAAAGAGTACCATTCCTCCTTTCTTTTGTGGATCTTCAGAAGGGTTGCATAATTTTTCCCCAAATTCACATGAACTGGGGATTGGGGAAGAGGAACACCTTGTTACCAATGGAGATGATGTAGCAATTGCTGGTGTTGGTGAAGAGGGAGATGAATCTAATGGAGTTGAAGAGCGAGAAGCAGCTGCAACAAACGCATTGCTGGTTATTGGTTGCTCATCAGACGAGGACAGAAGGGACCTGGTACTCAGCCCCAAAATACCGGGCACGACGACTAGTCACGGAAGCAGGAGTTGGTATTTTCCACTATATCGTAACCCCCCAGAGCGTCGAGACATTGTCCTCGGATGGTGTAACTAACTCAACAAGTTGAGCATTCTGTTGAGTTGATGAGGATCATCGCCATCTATGTAGAGAATCTTCCCCATCACTATCTTCTCGATCAGCACAGTGTCTATGACCGGTTTGGGAGGAGGCCTAGTCACCACAACTACCGGAGACAACTCGGGTGCAACAGTTTTTGCCCTCTAATTCTTCTCCCTGGCAACGGAGAAACATCTTCTTTTTGGTCATTTGTCCTCCGACCTGAGACTCTATAAAGAAACACTTGTGCCCGAAGCAGGACCAGAGACACCTATTTGAGTAAGCGCCTCCTGAAGCAGCCTCGCCGTGTCAGCAGGATCAGCCAAAACTTCCTCCTCGGGGACAACAATAGAGCTTAGGGGTAGACCTGATTTCAGAGAAAATATAGAAAGGATCAATCAATTTCTTCACATAAAAACTGAAACAATGTGAGTCTAAGTTACCATGGTTTTTGGCCTTCCACCCGTATTTAAGGGCCAGATCTTTCCACGTGTGGGTTTCAAGCGTAGTGACATCCAAGATCTTCTGGGCACACTGGTCCAAGACTTCAACCATCGATGGGACCCATCAAGTTGGTGAAACAGGCGAAAGAGGGAGGATCAATATGGGTATATAGAATACCTAATAAAAGAAATATTAAACAAGGTGCTTACGAGTGTGGTTCTATGCTTTTGAAAATGATGCCTTAGGCAAAATTTTGGATCTTCCAGAGCCTAACCCTGGCCCGATAGGGCCAACCTTTGCACACATTCATCGAATCCCACGCACAATAAGCATTTTACTCATTTCCCTTAGCTGAAACAGCTTGCCAACACGCCGACAATTCATAACCCTATGAGAAGACAACCCTACAGCCCTACTGCAGATGGTGGGACTCCCCCACTTAGCCCGAAGCCACTCCTTGTACCACTCTAGACCCGGTTGAGACCCTTTATCCTTTGAAAACACGATCCCTGCCAACCTCATTCTTCAACACTTCTTCTCGATACTCTGAACCCACACAACCGAAGAAACCATAGCACCACCGAACCTAACACATTCCTTCTGATCGATGACCACGACTACACGTCACAGGTGCATATCCCACCTCACTTGAAGACACCCCCTCTTACTACTTTATCAACTCCAACCAGACCATTCAGAATCCAAATTCCTTTCCTCTACCGGAACTAAAACACTGAAAGCTCGAAATCAAACTCTGAGAAGACCTTCCTTCAACCATTCATCACCCCCAATGTACGGGCAAGCTATCTATCATCATATCAACACCGTGCGACAATCAAGTGCAAACATCATCACCACCCGAGCACGGCCTTAAGGCTCCCCGAAACATAGCTACTGAGCTGAAATAACACATTACCCTTTTGTAGGTCCATAACAACAACTACGACCATATACACGTGGAAGCATCTCGGATTACATTTGTAGAACCAATCCCATTCCTCAAATTCCTGATCCATAGCCAGCGCTTCGCGACGCGTAAGATTGAGTAGGAATGAACATAGGTATAAGCCTCAAAGGAATCAACTCGCACGATGAAGAATCAAGAAGGGAAGTACTCCTAACATCCATGTAGCCTCTCGAAGATAAGTACAGACGTCTCTGTACCGATCCGCAAGAATCTACTAGAATTACTCATGACTCGTGAGACCTACGGTAACCTAGCGCTCTGATACCATGTTGTCACGACCCAAAAACCCTAAGGTCGTGATGGCGCCGGACACAAAGTCAGGAAAGCCAAAACATTAATTAATTGAAATAACTTTCCAGTTTTAACATTTTCGAAATCGTTACCTTTTCTTGCATTTCATAATCTAATAAATAAATTTTAGTAAACTTAAATACGACAGCACATCAATTCAGTTTAATGAAATAAATCCCAACACGTCCCTAGAACCCGGTGTCACAAGTACATGAGCAATTTCTAATAATTTTACAAATATTACAAAGCCTGTCCGAAATACGACTGGACCAGGAAATTTAAAATGAAACAGATACAGTATGAAGGTGAATTTGTCAGCTGCGGATCACCTCCGGAAGATGCAGCTCGCCTAAGTCTCCGAATCCTCCATATTGCTATGAAAGTCACTGTGCAATAAAATGCACACCAAGTGCAGCATGAGCACAAAAGCAACGTGTACTCAGTAAGTCGCCCGCCTAACCTCAGAGAGGTAGTGACGAGAGGTCAAATTAGACACTTACTAGGGTCCGACAATATAATATATGACAAAATATGATGAAATACAGTAGACATGTAAGACAGTGAGCAACAAGTACATATCAAGTACAGAAATCCAAGTAATCACTGACAATAAACAACAAAATACACTTCCCTTTTTCCCAAATGCATGTCAAGCCAATATCAATAGAATAGTACCAAATAGTCATGCGCACACAAGGGTAAGACAACCGGCCAGAGTCATAAGATAGTCAACCTCTCTATGCACTGCCGAAGGATCGATCGGCTCGTCCCAAAAGTGCATCTCTCAACCTCTCTACGCACTACCGAAGGATCGATCGGCCCGTCCCAAAAGTGCGGCTCTCAATCTCTCTATGCACTGCCGAAGGATCGATCGGCCTGTCCCAAAAGTGCATCTCTCAATCTCTCTACGCACTGCAGAAGGATCGATCGACCCGTCTCAAAAGTGCGGCTCTCAATCTCTCTATGCATTGTCGAAGGATCGATCGGCCTGTCCCAAAAGTGCATCTCTCAATCTCTCTACGCAATGCCAAAGGATCGATCAGCCCGTCCCAAAAGTGCGGCTCTCAATCTCTCTTTGCACTGCGAAAGGATCGATTGGCCCATCCCAAAAGTGCATCTCTCAATCTCTCTACGCACTGCCGAAAGATCGATCGGCCCGTCCCAAAAGTGCGGCTCTCAATATAATAATCCTCTCTGTGCACTGCCGAATGATCAATCGGCCCGTCCCAAAAGTGCGGCTCTCAATATAATAATCCTCTCTGTGCACTGCCGAATGATCAATCGGCCCGTCCCAAAAGTGCACCTCCCGGTATAATACGGCTAGCTTGCTCACGAATTATTCATGCGACTCAGGTGGTCAGAAGTATACATACACAAATACAGGGTCTTCCTGCTCGCGAATCACTCAAGCGACTCAGGCACCAAAAGTTACACATATCCACATAATAAATTTGTATTTTATCAAGAAAACCGTTTTTCTCAGGAAATTGATAAAGTCTTTATTAAGAGAAACATGAAATATAGGTTTTGAAATCTTTGTTTTTGAAACTCATTTGTCCAGTTTAGTAATACTTCATGATACATCCCAGTCCAGGTACACATATATTCACAACGGAAATAATTCTTCTTTCAGAGGGTTAACAATATGAACTGTAGTTTTCTTTAAAACTTTTGATCTCATTTTCGGTCATGTTAGCAGTTTAATATTATAGACAGGGTTACAAGTACACACATAAAGCATGCTAGTGGGTCCTAGGCTACCCGGATATGGCATAATAGTAGCTACGCATGGACTCCCGTCACCCCATGCGTACGTAGCCCCTGAAGATAATAACATGTATTTAATTCACCTAGAGGGACGATTCCCCCTCACGGAGTTAGAAAGGAGACTTACCTCGTGTCGAACCTACTTTCCGGATTAAGAATGCACCCGAAACTCCAAACTCGTCTCCCATGGACTCGAACTCGCTACAAGTTACTTAATTATGTTAATAAATGCTAAATGAATCAATTCTAAAGCATGGAAGTGAGTTTTTCTAAATTCTTTCCCCAAAAGTCAAAAATCAAACCTGGGACCGCTCGGTCCAAACCCGAAATTCGGACCAAAACCCGATTACCCATTCGCCCACGAGCCCGGATATATAAATGGTTTTGGAATCCGACCTCAAATTGGGGTCTAAATCCCAAAATTTCAATATTCTTAGGTTTTACCCAAAATTCCCAATTCCACCATGAAAGTCCTAGATTCTAGGATGAAATCTTGTAAAAAGAAGTTAAGGAGTGAAGAAAATGAGTTAGAAATCACTTACCAATGTTTTGGAGAAGAAAAAGTGTTTGGAAAATCGCCTCTTATGTTTTTGGGGTATTGAAAAATAAAAAATAACTGAAAATACCACTTATTTATACTCCTCTCAGCTCCCCCCCCCCCACCACATCCAGCGAGAAAAGGGACCGCGGTTGCGCTAGCAAAGTCAAGAAAAACTGAAGAGAACTAAAAAAAATGACTGCAGTGACCTGCTTTAGTATTTTGGCCTTAACTTTCTCTACAGATGTCCAGATTATGATTTCTTTGTCTTTTTGGAAACTAGACACGAAGAAATAAAACTTTCATTTTTGAATCATCTCAAAATTCCTTGTAAATCAAAAGATATAGGCCTCCGAAGTCGAACCAGTGGACCAACTCTTCCACCGCGGACCGCGAAGGCACGACCGCGGCCGCGAAGCCCCCCCACCGCGGCCAGCACAAAAAGGACCGCGGCACACAGTGGTGGTGCAGAAATTTGAGCCCTCAGACCTGCAACAGCTGTATTTTAGCCTAAGGACATCCCGGGACCTACCCGGAACTCATTTGAGCCCTCGGAACTTCAAACCGAACGTACCAACAAGTCCCAAATCATCCCACGGACTTGCTCGAGCCTTCGGAACACCCAAAACAACGCTAAAACTCAGAATCACACCTCAAAATCCCTAAAATCAAACTTAAGAACTTTAAGTTCTTGAATTCGATAACAATGCGCCGAACCGACCTATACTACTCGGAATGACATCAAATTTTGCGAGCAAGTCATATTCGACATTACGGAACTGCTCCTACTTCCGGAATTGCATTCTGACCCCGATATCAAAATTTTCAATTCCAATCGGATTCTTCAAAAAAAAAAACCTTCAAATTTCTAACTTTAGCCAAATGAGTTTAAAATAACCTACGGACATCCGAATTCATTCCGATCGCGCTCCCAACTCCAGAATCACCATACAAAGCTATTCCCGGACTCAGAATCCCAAACGGACATCTATAACACTGAAAGGCCATGCAACCCAAACTTATGAAATTTCTTTTAAAATGCTAACTTCCGCAAATATATGCTGAAACGCTCCCGGGTCATCCAAAACCCGATCCGGACATACAGCCAAGTCTGAAATCATCATACGAACCTTCTGGAACCCTCAGATCCTGGTTCTGAGGTCGGTTGCTCAAAATTCCAATCTTAATCAATTTCTTCAATTTAAGGCTTCCGAAATGAGAATTTTCCTTCCAATTTGACC
Source organism: Nicotiana paniculata (assembly GCA_005239505.1). NCBI lineage: Eukaryota > Viridiplantae > Streptophyta > Magnoliopsida > Solanales > Solanaceae > Nicotiana > Nicotiana paniculata. The sequence continues at coordinate 16,908 of MDKI01156066.1, read as the reverse complement.
CCGAGCTTCCTGAATTTTAACTCCGACCATACGCACAAGTCATAATACCTTAAATGAAGTTGTTCATGAATTTCAACCGCTGAATGACGCGCTAGAGCTCAAAACGACCGGTCGGGTCGTTACAATTGCGCCGCATGGGGCGATGCGAGGCATGTTGCCAGTGCAAAGTGGCATGTCTAACAAAAATCTGCTCTTTGAAAATATACATTAGCGCGACGCATTAGTGTATTTTCACGGTCTAATTTTTCCACTTCGACTTGGAAAGAATAGTTTCGTCCCAGGCCATTTCTATATGGTATAAATACACCAAAAGTACAATTTTTAGATGGCTTTTGACCTTGGAAGATTTGGGAGAGCATTGGAGGCTACAAGACTCAGGATTCCATCATCTTTCCATCAATTCAATACCGAAGTTTGTATTGTAACGTTTGATTGATGCTTTCTTACTCTTTAACTCTTTTTAAGATGACTTCCTCCATAATTATGAAATAGTTAACCTTAGGGTTTGACGTAATTTGGTGACTTGGTTGTTTTTTTAAGGATTTTATTACTGCTTAATTGATTGAATTTATTGGAAGAGCTTTAACTCTAGTTGTGACTTTGTTCATTATCTTGTTTAATCGAAAGAGGAACATAATATTGAATATTGTTGCAACGCGTACCTTAATTTATTCTGGTACTTTTTTAAAGTAATCGAAAGAGCTTTGTAATCTACCTCTTAAATTAAGATTGAGAAATATTCGAGAGAAGTTTCTCTTAGGCCATTCTTACCAATAGATTCTTGCAAGCTTCACCGCACTTCGCATTAGCTTATTTGAAAGATTTAGATTTAATCAAGAGAGGAGACTATATTGGAAGCAGAAGCTAGTCACCTATTGAATTCGTTAGAATCAATAGAACCCCAAGAGTGAATTATAACAATATCATATCCAGAATCAAAACCTTGCACTTATCACGTCGAAACTCTTATTCCTCGCATTGATAAGAAACCGAATTTGCTAATCTCTAGTTTGTTGCCGTCAATCATCAATTGCTTTACTTTAGTAGTTAATCGTAGTTTATAATCATTACAAATCAAGTTTTGATCATCCTAAATAGAGTTAAGCTAGAAATTACTTGAGCATTGTTTAATCCAATCTCCGTGGAGACAATAATTAAACTATACTATATTTGGCTAGCGGGCATTAATTTCGAGTTGTATTTTGCGCTCGTCAAGCTTACCTGCTACTACCAATGTTGTAGTAACTAGGAATAGAAGGACCATATCTCCAGCTGAGATGCAAGTAAAGAGGGCGCAAGGACTATGTTGTTGAAGTGATGAAAAATACTCTGTTGGCCATAAATGTAATCTTCCTAAACAGATGTTTGTATTGGAGCTTGAGTCATCAAAGGACAACTTTGAGGAAGAAAGAAACATTCAACATGATGCTGAACTACCTCCTGAAGAATGGACTACTGTTGAGGGGCACATCTCATTGTGTGCTCTAGCTAGTATTCAAGAAGCTCAAACTATACACATCACATGTTATAGTAACAATCGACCCATTCAAATTCGATTGGATGGGGATAGTATCTATAATTTCATAGATTGAGATCAACAAAGAAGCTAGGATGCACTATTATTCTTACTAAGCTGAGTTACGCTAGTTTGGGAAACAATACATTGGAAGCAACATCTGGGGTGGTACAGAATTTTCAGTGGATGTTGGAAGGCACTACTTATATTTCAGATCTTATTATGTTTCCAGTTGGGCAATATGACCTGGTATTAGGAGCACAATGGAAAAAGACATTAGGTCCGATTATAATGGACTTTTATACCCTTACCATGACCTTTAATTATCAGGGTAAGTAACATGTTTTGAAGGGAGTATCAGAAGATTGCAGGCTCTCTAGTCGTAAGGTTATTATATAATTACCAAGGTGATGAGGCTCAGTTGTTTATGCTACAAGTCATGATTTATATTCCATCTTCTGATGTTGAGGATGAAGGAATTCTACATGCCTTGCATCCTCCTGATGATGCAAAACTACCTCAACCACTCAGTGAGCTCCTTGATAGCTACAAACATGTGTTCTCAGAACCTACTACACTGCCACCACAAAGCGATGCATTTGATCACATAATTCCATTACATCTAGGAACCAAACTAGTCAACATTATACCTTACAAATATTCTTCCATGAAGAAGGACATAATTGAAAAGCTAGTTAAAGAGATGCTCTATCAAGGGGTTATGCAATATAGCAGCAACCCTTTTTCTTCACATGTAGTGGTGGTGGGAAAAAAGGATGGAACCTGAAGATTATGTATTGATTAGATAAAATTGAATCAATGCACCATTATGGATAAGTTTCCTATCCCCATCATTGATGATCTGCTAGATGAATTAACAGGTGCTTCTATATTTTTGATCTTTGATCCGGATACTACCAAATTAGAATGGTTATTGAGGATGTTTCAAAAATTGCTTTTAAAACTCACATGGGATATTATGAGTACTTGGTTATGATTTTTGACCTAACCAATGCCCCATCCACTTTTCAATACTTGATGAATCATGTTTTTCAGGAGTTCTTGAGGAAGTTTGTACTTGTTTTCTTTGATGGTATCCTAGTATGCATTAGGACTATGCAAGATCATGTCCTACACTTACAAAAAGTCTTCAAGGTGATGGTAAATAAAAACCTCTTGACCAATCATTCTAAGTTTGTATTTGGGATGCCAAGTGTGGACTACTTAGGTCACTTCATGGTGTTTCTACTAATCCAAGTAAAATAACAGTAGTCCAGCAGTGGCCTGCCCCTGTCAATAATAAGCAATTGAGGGGATTCTTTGGTTTGGCTAGCTACTATAGGAAATTCATTAAAGGATATTTCCTTATCAATTGACCTTTGACAGATCTGTTGAAGAAAGTGATAGTAGGCTATAATCTCGTATTTTAGTCGCTTATTGCACTCTAATTCCCTGCACTTTATTGGTGTTTGAGATTTAATTGGTATTGTTTTGCACTTAATGTGTGTTTTATGCCTTGTAGGAGAGATTCCTAGTTATGTAGATGTTGTGGATCTAATTCGAGCTATTTGAAGATTTGAAGTCTGAATAAAAGTCCAAGGGAAAGCTCGGGATCGTGTTCGAGGATCAGTGGACAAATAATAGACTTAGTGAGAGGCAAAAGAGTTGAGCAAAAGTGAAACTCAAATGCACAATCGTGCATGTGAGATCCCAAGCACGCACACGACCGTGCAAGTGACATAGTATTCTGCCAGACATGCGCGTCCATAAGCGCGGTCACACCTCCAGGTGCGCGGCCACGCACGTCCGCTTTCAAGAACTTTACACAGGCCTATTTTGGTAAATTTGGAGGCGACTCTTTTTGACCTATATGAACCTAGCTCGTCTCAAAATAAGGTATCTCAGATTTTTGGAACAAATTTTGGAGAGAAAAAGGCAAGAAAACAACGGAGACTCAAAATACTCATCCAATTCATTTAATACGGAAGATTTTTTGATTTTGGGAATTCTAATGTCTTCTTGTTCTTCTAACACTCTTGTGATAAACAAATTTTCCACTATGGAGTAATCTTTCTTAGGGTTATTAATAAATATTGTGATTCAACTATTGTTTGGGTTTTACTCTATGTTAGTTGCCTGGATTCATTGAATGAGTTATTAATTGAATTGCAAGGTCAATTAAGGTTTTACTTTAATCGAAAGAGAAGTTTTGTTACAATTCGCATTGTGTTATCTTGTTTGGGTTGATTTTACGCCGCTCATAAGTACTTGAAAGAGCTTAGAGAGTTATCAGTTGACCCAATTTGGAGGAGTAGTCGAGAGACGTTCTTCGAAAGATCATTCATTCACTGTATTTTTGCATATGTTCATAGGACATGTTACTAGGTTGGTTAATAGAACTCCCATTCATTCGAATGAAGAATTTGAATCCTAAGATTAGCCTAATCATTTGTTGAAATCGAATAAGTCAATAGAAGTTAAGAGTGAACTTAGTACGAAATTACCAAAATAATAGTTGATCATATATCTTGTCACAACCCTTACTTCTCACCTTGAATTTCAATCGTTTCTAATAGGTCATTAAAGTTCATTATTTTCTCACAATCGATAATCTTAGACTTTACTATAAGTTGATAATAACGAAAATCAAAGGTTTATTTTTCTGGATAGTGTTAAGCTAAAGATTTATTAGAACATTATTTAAACCAATCCATGTGGAGACGATTTAATACTATATTATCTTTGACTCGTGAGCCTAAGTTTTATACACTGGTTTTGCGCTCGTCAAATTTTGGCGTCGTTCCCGGGGATTGGCAATCAATATTGTTTGAAATAATTTTCAATGCTAATTTAGGAACAACTCTACTTTATTTTCCTTTTTTACGCTCTTCTTATTTGTGCGCGGGCAACATGTTAAATTTAGAGGTGTATGACTCGATCCTCTTCCAAGGAATTGGTGCCATACAATCCAAAATTAGACAAGAACTTGCGACAGTTGAGAAGGGAGAAAGAATCGAGTGGATTATTATTGAGTCAAACTTCGACTCGAAATACAATGGTGAATGACGGAAGGGACGTGGACCTAGCTGCGAGAGGTAGCTCAACTAATAGATGCATGGTTAGCAGCTGAAGTGGCCCGTAGAGCTACAGATGAAACATTCGACAGGGATCGAAGGTTCAATATCAATCGAACCATGGTCGAAGATGAATTTGAAAATGTAGCTCCCAAGCCTGGGAAGTCTCTAGGAGATTATGCCATTCAAGTGTACAACCAAGAACAATCTAGTGTAAGGCCCTCGCCTATTGATGCCAACAATTTTGAACTCAAGAAGGGAGTCATCCAGACCATTCAGAACAACTGCATTTTCAAAGGCAAACCCAATGAAGATCCCAACAACCATCTGATGGACTTCGACGAGATTATGAACACATTCTGTTACAATGGAGCATCACATGATGTCATCTACCTCAGAACATTCCATTTCTCACTCAAGGATGATGCAAAGCAGTGGTTGAGAAGTTTACCCACAAGGTCAATCCCTACGTGGGAGGAGATGACTACCAAGTTCTTAGAAAAATATTTCTCTACTGCTAAGACTGACAGATGAGGAAAGAGATTCACAATTTTAGCCAAGGTGAAGGGGAGACAGTGTTCGAGGCATGGGAAAGATTTAAGGAGCTATTGCATAGGTGCCCTCATAACATAATGGAGTAATGGATGCAACTCCAAGACTTCTGGGACGGGTTAAACCCGTCATCAAGGAGATTTCTGAATAGTACGGTTGCAGGTCCTCCGATGAAAACTCTAGAAGAGATTGTCACACTTCTGAATGAACTATATGAAGACGTAGAACAATGGTCCACTGACCAAGGGAATCGAAGAAGATCAGCAGGGGTACACCAAGTAGAATCATTTGTGGAGATTGAGGCCCAATTTGCAGCTATGGCTAAGCACATCAAGCAACTGACGATATCTCGGGTGCAAAATCAACCACAAGTGGGATGTGACATTCTGGATTAGGACACCCAACTTATGAATGCCAAACATTCATCGCAAAAGAAGAAGTTAAGGCATTGGGTAATTTAAACAGAGGCAACTACCAAGGAGGTGGTAATTTCAATTCTATTAGATAGATACATCTAGGGTTCTCATAGAGTTCTTCAAATGGTAGCTTGAATTCTTGGTAGCAGCAAAATCCCATAGAACCAATGCAAGGACCTCCTGGCTTCTAGAACTAACAGAGGAAACCATACCAGCCTGCACAACCCAACAACTCAAGTTTAAAATATTTAATGAAGGCATTAAAAAATAACTCAGATGAAAAATTTGAGACTCAAGGAACCGCTATCCAGAAGTAAGGCACAACCATCTAGAATCTAGAAAGACAAATGGGGGAGCTCGCATCATTGTTATTAGAAAGGGCTCCGGGGACCTTGTCGACAGACACTGATAAGAATCCAAAAGAGACGATCAAGGTCGTGTCTCTCAAGAGTGGGAAAACAGTAGTAGAGCCCCTTGCAAAACAAATGGATGAGAATGAGATAAAGTCAACTAAGATAGAAGAACAACAGAAAATTGGTGAATCTCTGCCTAAGGAGGATATTAGCAGCAATGAGGTTGATAAGCAGCAATTAAGCAGCGCAGTTGAGGAAAGAAAGCACATGCTAGTGTTACCGTTTCCTCAAAATATGAAGCGGGAGAAACTAGACAAATGCTTTGGGAAATTCTTGGAGATGTTGAAAAAGATGTATGTGAACATCCAGTTCATTGAGGTGCTCACCCAGATGCCAGCCTATGCAAAATTTCTGAAGGAAATCCTTTCAAGTAAAAGGAAGCTCGAGGAAACGAAAGTGTCTAAATCAATGCCTACTGCAGTGCCATTCTACAAAATAAAATCCCTCAAAAGTGTGTGGATCCTGGCAGTTTCACTATACCCTTCTCATTGGGAAGCAAAAATTTTGACAAGGCCTTGTGCGATTCAGGTGCATCTATGAACTTGATGTCATTATCGGTGTTCAAGAAATTGGAAGGAGAACTAGGAGTGATCACATCTGTGCTGGTATCTTTGCAGCTGGTTGTTTAGACCATGATCATACCTGAGGGCATAATTAAGGACATTCTGGTGAGGGTGGACAAACTTTTCTTCCCAGTAGACTTCATCGTAGTAGACAAGGAAGTGAATAAGGAGGTACCTCTTATCCTTGGGAGACCATTCCGTTGCACTGGCCGGGTAATTCTTGATATATATGAGGGGAAACTCATGATACGAGTAGGAAAAAAAGTGGTGTTTCAAATGGAGAGAATGATGAAATACCTGTGTGATGAGGAATCTACCTATGCTTTTCTCAAACTGGATTTGGTGGGAGAGTTAGCTAAACAACACAAGTTGGATAAGCTGGTAGGTGATTCATTAAAGAGATGCATTAGTCAATCAAGCACAACAAAGGATGAAGATCCTGAGATCAAGAAGGAAGTTGAGGCTCTGGAAGATGAGATCAGGTGGTAGATGAGAAAGAATTCGAGAAAAAAAGGATCTAGTCGAAGCTGGAATTGAAAGTACTCCTGACAGATTTGAAATATGATGTTGTTTTAGACGTCAATACCACACAACTATATAAGTTAATTGTGAGGTACCCAATTTTTCTAGTGCTGTCTAACTGGAAGAACCTGGTTCTTCTTGATGTACTTAATGCTACTGTTGTGGAATATTAAAAGCAGTAAAGTAAAAACATATAGATTTTTACGTGGAAAACACCTGGCTCAAAAGGTGAAAAAACCACGACCTACTCCTTAGTAGGATTTGCTCAAACACTTCACTAAAAACTCTAAGCCAAACGGACTTACAAAATAAATTCTTTTGTAATCCTAGGACTAACTCTAATCCCTTTGTAGTAACTAGCCCCTAGCTAATTTCTACAAGCTTCAAGTTAACTCTAACTTGAACAATGCGTACCTATTACAACTTCTTCTATGAAATATGAAAAGATACAATATTAAAAATCCTACTACAATTAACTAGACTCAATAACTAATCAGATGGAATTGGTTCTTCTAGTTGAACTGTAGCCTTTGAATCGCACAATGATTCTGCTAGCAAACTAACTCTGGGAACTTTGCTTTCAGATTTTGATTCACTTCAGCTTTTGTGTGTCTTTTATTCCAGCAGAAATACATCGGGTATTTATAGAGTCAGTTGTTGAGCTTGTCGTCCAATTCTAGTCCAACTCTACCTGAGTGAACAAATTCGTATCAAACTCAACTTCCTTTGTTTTGTTACTTTCCTAGCTGAATTCGACTTCAATCTTCTCATCAGTTTGCAACCTTTTTTCATTAGGAGACAATATCTTGGTTCATTAGTATTCCCATTCACAAATATCTCCTATGCATATACGGTTCATGTGCCAGCTATTAAGTTCAAGATGTGTGCTCTGATGGACCTGGTTCAACTAGTCAACCGTTGGTTAATCTTCAAAACTATGCAGTGACATGGTTCAACAAATTCCCCCTTTTTTATGATGACAAACTCTGTGCTTAATCCTGTATACACTTCAAATATAGGGTATGGTTTTAAGCATTAATCATAGAGAAACCAGGTTCATTATAAATATCAGTTTTGAAAAAGTTAAGCACATATCTTCCCCCTTTTGGCATCATCGAAAAGTTTGTAAAATGATACACTTACCAGATTTATTAATTATTACTCATGGCCATTGAGGCAACTGCATATGCAATCATGGATTAATCATCAATAATCAACTAATAATTCAAACTATCAAAAAATAGAGATATTGTATCAGAGCAAAAAGCATCAGATTTCATTGATAGAGAGAATATGATTCTGCTACAATCCACAAAATGAAACAAAAACAATTAAAACATGAGCAACAAACAAAAAATTCTAAATCTGGGTCACTGAAATTTCTAGGCAGGCTAGGAAATTAAGGCTTGGAAAAACTGTAGACCTGGTTCATTTAGTCAAGATGGACGGTTCAGCTGACTTAGAAACAGATGAAGACATCTTTGAGCAAGTCTTGGCTTTCTTGAGCTTAGGGGTCTGAACCTCTACCTCTGCCACTTTTTCACTTTGATGGACCAGGTCCATCTCATCCACTTCAACAGCCTCAATAGGTTCAACAACCTTTTCTTTCCCTTTTTTTCCACTCTTTTCTTCTTACTCTCCTCTAAAGCTCTCTTCAACTCGTCCTCACTTTGGTTTACCTTGCTCCTTGTAGTTCTTCCTCTTGGAAGAGAAATATTAGAAGTCTCAGAAGGAGCAGATTTTCTTTTCTTACTTTCTCTTGTTGTTCCAGACGTTTGAGCTTTAGGAGTTCTTTTCTTCTTTGGATTGCAATTATCATCTAACATTTTCAGTAGATCCGCCAGGGTTTCCTCAGTAGATGAACCAGGTTCATCTGTGTGCTTTCCTAAATTTACTAACCCTTAGTTTCTCCTGATTCACTTCCCCCGGCGTTCTTGCTACTTTCTTCTTCCTTTTCTGGCTCAGCTCCAAAAATAGCCATTCTAGTAGATTTAGAGGTGGGTGAAGAATCAGCCACTTCTTTCCTTTTTCCCTTTCTCATTACTCCGTACTTCCTCACTTATTTTTTTTAGTTTAAGTTTTACCACCTATTCTTATTTTTTCTGGCAACTCCACATCTATTACAGACCCAACCAGTATGAACCTATTTTTTAAGTTTTTCAGCAACATCAGAGATGATCTCAGAAGAAGGACTTGGGACAGTGTTACCTGAGTCATCAAAAATTTGGGAATGGTTTTGTAAGGGAGGGGATGGCTTGAATGAACTTTTAGTTTTGGATTGACGGTTAAGGCTTCCCTAGAATCTAGGTATTTTAACTTGGTGAGGATTCTTATTGAAACAGAACTGGTTCAAAGTCAAATAGATAGGCTTTGGAAAGATTTTGAGTTTGGGCAGAGTTCTGCTCATGATTTAATTATTAGTATTTCAAAGTGTGCAGAGTGTAGAACACATACCTCGCCTTTCAGATGAACCAGCACGATGAACCAGGTTCATCATTTCAGAATCCTCTTGATCAAGCTTCAATTTGCAAAGATAGAAAACATTTCATTTACAAATGATAGGGCTACCAACGGAAATGGTGCCTAACATCTATGTGCTTAGTCCTCTTGTGATGAATCGGGTTCTTCGTCATACTAATAGCACTAGTGTTATCACAGAAAATAGGAATGCATCCCACATCAATACCAAAATCCATGAGTTGTCGCTTCATTCATCGCAACTGGGCACAGCATGAGGCTGCAGCCACATATTCAGCCTCAGCAGTAGACAAGGCTACTGAGTTTTGTTTCTTGGTAGCCCAAGACACAAGGCATGAGCCCAGAAAGTGAGCCATACCTGAAATACTTTTCCTATCAACCAGGAAACCTGCATAATCAGCATCAGCATATCCTACAAGGTCGAAATTACTACCTTTAGGATACCAAAGGCACAAATTAGTGGTGCCTTTCAAATATCTCAAAATCCTCTTCACTACAGTGAGGTGGGACTCCTTTGGATTTGCCTGAAACCTAGCACACAGTCCCACGCTGAACACAATATCAGGTCTGGTGGCAGTGAGATATAGTAATCATCCCTCTGTATAGCTTCTGATCAACGGATGAACAAGGTTCATCAACATCCAATTTTGTAATTGTGGCTATGGGAGTGTCTATTTCCTTTGAGTCTTCCATTTTAAACTTCTTGAGCAATTCTTTCACATACTTTTGTTGGTGGATTATTTTTCCATTTGGGTTTTGCTTGATTTGCAAGCCTAAGAAGAAGTTTAGCTCACCCATCATACTCATCTCAAATTCACTCCCCATAAGCATAGAAAATTCCTTGCTCAATTTTTCAGAAGTCGCCCCAAATATAATATCATCCACGTATATTTGCACAACCAGGAGATCCTTACCCTTTACCTTTAAGAACAAGGTACTGTCAATTTTTCCTCGTTTGTACCCATGTTCTAGCAGGAATTTTGATAATCGTTTGTACCGTGCTCTTGGTGCTTGTTTGAGACTATATAGAGCCTTGTCGAGTTTGTATACATGGTCAGGTGACGCCTTGCTTTCAAAACCTGGAGGCTACTTGACAAATACATCTTATTTAATAGCCATTGAGAAAGGCACTCTTAACATCCATCTGATGAAGAGTGAATTACATGTGTGCAACAAATGCTATAAGAAGTCTAATTGCCTCCAGTCTTGCCACAGGGGAAAAGGTCTCATCATAGTCAATTCTTTCTTCTTGACTATACCCTTGAACAACTAATCTTCCCTTATTCCTTGTAACAGTTGCATCCTCATCGAGCTTGTTCCTGAAGACCCACTTGGTGACAATCACTGATCTGTCTAGTGGCCATGGTATACCATACTTGACTTCTTTCAAACTGGTTTAGCTCTTCTTGCATGGCATTTTCCCAATCAGCATCTTGTAGGGCTTCCCCAATGTTCTTTGGTTCAATCATGTATAGAAAGGCATCAAACGCATACAGATTTTTCAAGGATGATCTTGTTTTGATTCCGGATGTCAAATCTGTTATGATGTTCTCAAGAGGGTGAGAACTCTGATATCTGTGTGGTTTAAGTACCATTTGTTCATTCCTAGACGATTCCATGGTGTCTTGTTTCTGTGGAGCAGGATTAGGGCAAGGTTGCATATGTTGAATTCCCCCTGTCATGATGCTTGGGGTAGTTGAACCTGGTCCATCACCTGTTCCACCTTCCATGCTTGCTTCAATGTGATCACTGCTTCTTACCAGTCCAAGCTCCTCATCTTCAGGTTCCTGTCTCTCAGCAAGAATGTTAGTTTCATCAAAGACAACATGTATACTTTCTTCTACACACATAGTTCTTTTATTATACACTTTATAAGCTTTGCTATGTGATGAATATCCCAAGAATACTCCCTCATCACTTCTGGGGTCAAATTTTCCTAGGGAATCTTTTCCATTATTATGCACAAAACACTTGCATCCAAAAGCCCTAAAGTGGGATATGTTGGGCTTTCTCCCTGTAAGTAATTCATGGGGATTTTTCTCTACCAGAGGTCTGGTCATGCATCTATTGATTATGTAACAAGCAGTGTTTATTGCTTCAGCCCAGAAGCTGTGAGGTAGTTTGCTAGATAGAAGCATGGTTCTTGCCATGTCTTCAAGAGTTCTATTTTTCCTTTCAATAACCCCATTTTGTTGTGGGGTTCTAGGAGTAGAAAATTTATGATTAACACCATGTTCATCACAGAACTCAGCAAACTTAGCATTTTGAAATTCAGTACCATGGCCAGATCTTATTGATTCTAGTTGATGTCCTAATTGATTTTGCATTTTCTTGACAAATGAGGTGAACATATCAAATGCTTCATCCTTAGATTCCAGGAATAAGGTCCAAGTGAACCTTGAATAATCATGAACTAGCACCATCACATAACTCTTACCACCTCTACTCAGAGTTCTCATAGGACCACATAGATTCATATGAACCAGTTCCAACGTCCTGGTGGTACTGACTATTTTCTTACTTTTGAAAGAGGACCTTACCTGCTTTCCCCTAACACATGCCTCACAAACTTTGTCCTCCTTGAACTTAATGTTAGGAAGTCCTACCACTAAGTCCTTAGAGAATATTTTGTTAAGTTGAGTTAGACTCGCATGACCAAGTCATTTGTGCCACAGGATGGGATCACTGTCCAACACACTTAGGCAAGTGAGTTCATTTTCAGACAGTGTGGAAAAGTCTATGACATATATGTTATTCATTCTTTTTCCCTCTGTCACACAGTTGTGATACACTGATCAGGCTATATTTCAAGCCATCTATTAGATATACATGTTCAATGGATCGTGTGTCATCTTACCTACCTTACCAACCCCAATGATTTCACCTTTCTTTCCGTTTCCAAAGGAGACATTTCCTCCTTTTAGACTTTCAAGTGAAAGGAACTGTTCCATGTTCCCAGTCATATGCTTTGAGCAGCCACTATCCAAATACCAAATTTGACTGCCTCCTCTCACTTGAACCTACAAAAGAATCAGGGGTTAGTCTCAAGAACCCAAACTAGTTTGGGTATTTTTCTATGAGAGAATGGATGAATCAAATTTTTCCTGGCCCAATTTGGTAGCCAGTTTTTTCCTTTTTACAAACCTCTCATTTCTTCGACTGGCCTGCTCTTTTGCAGTACACTCATATTTGTAGTGCCCCGTCTTACCACAATGGGTGCAGATTTTATTCTCAGGGAGAGAGAGATACTTGCTTTTGGGATCCCACTTGGGAAATTGAGTTCCAAAGACAATCCCTCTCCTGTTGCTACTATGATTCTCTTAAAGCCATATCAGGGCATGAGGATTCATTCCATTTACATGTTCGATCTAATTCATGTTTGACTTTGCCAAGTTCTTCATTAAGAGTTCTTATATGTTCATCCTTCGCATACATCTTATCTTTTAGTTTTTCCACGTTTTCTTCTAACATGATATGAGAATAATCAACAACCTTTTACTGGATCCTAGCTTTAGCTTTAAGTTTTTAGATTTTAGTTCTAGAATCTCATTTTCAAGTGGATGAACCTGGTTCAACAAGTCAGTGTTTTTCTTTTCAGATTCACTGACTCTGATTTCCAGGTTCATGCACTTTGCTTTTAGCATTGCACATTCTTTAGATAGTTGATCCTTCTCTTTGGTTGTTTCCTCAGAATCATCTATGAAATCAAGTAGCAACTCAGAGAGTTTTTCCTTAGATAGGAACTTTACTTTGTTTTTAAGATGGGAGATACTTACCTCTGGTTCTTCATGTGATTCCTCGTCAGATTCTCCAATTGCTATGATCGCCTGATCTTCAGTCTCCCCATCTTCTGATTCCTCATCTGAACTTTCCGCCCAAGCAGCAACCATAGCCTTTGTTGTGTTTTTCTTGGGTTGGACATGTTCCTTTTTCCTGTTCCTTCTTTCATATCTCTCCTTTTTTCCATTCTACTTCCCACTGAGGACAATTTTTGATGAGATGGTCAGTCTTACCACATTTATAGCATCCCTCGTTGGTTGGCCTTTCTGGGGCTTTTGCTTTGTTGTAGTTTCCTCCTCTAGGGATGCCCTTCTTTCTCATGAGAAAGCTTCTGAATTCGTTGGTGATCATGGTCATCTCATCATCCTCCCAATCTGCTCCCTCAGTGATTCTTAGTGCTAGACTCCTCTCCTTCTTTGGACCATCCATCTTCATTGTCTGCCTTCTGAGTTCATAGGCAGTGAGGTTTCCAATCAGCTCATCCAATCTCAGGGTTGCCATATTTTTGGATTCCTGGATAGCAGTGATTTTGCTTTCCCGGGAAATAGGCAAGACCCTTGTCAAGATTTTCTCAACCCTGTCCTCTTCAAGAATGACCCTTCCAAGAGACTCTAGTTCATTAGTCAAAGTTGTGAACCTTGTGTGCATCTCTTGGATAGTCTCTCCTTCTTTCATAGTGAAGTTTTCATACTGAGAGTATAGTAGAGTACCTTTTTTTACCTGAGATGTTCCTTCATGGGCTACTTGCAAAGTATCCCAGATTTCCTTGGCACTGGTGCAACTTTGGATTCTGCTTTACTCATCTGGTCCTAATCCACACACTAGCCACTTCTTTGCTTTGGCATTCTTCTCCCATTTCTTCAAATCTTCAGCCGTGCAGTCAGCCCTAGTCTTAGGTACATCTACACCTTCAGCAGTTTTTTTCATTGTTGCAAGTGGTCCATCAGTGACTATGTCCCAGAGTTCATAGTCATCTCCAATAAGGTGGTCCTTCATTCTATTCTTCCACCGAGAATAGTATTGGCACTTGAAGAGTGGTGGCCTTGCAGTTGATTGACCTTCCCAGTTCCCAGGTGGCGCACTCATCTTGATCTTTTCCAAGGTGTTAGCCTTTTCAAGGATAACCTGCTCTGATACCAATTGTCGTTTTAGACGTTAATACCAAACAATTATATAAGTTAATTGTGAGGTACCCAATTTTTCTAGTGCTGTCTAACTGGAAGAACCTGGTTCTTCTTGATGTACATACTTCTACTGTTGCGGAATATTAAAAGCAGTAAAGTAAAAATACAGAGATTTTTACGTGGAAAACACCTGGCTCAAAAGGTGAAAAAACCACGACCTACTCCTCAGTAAGATTTGCTCAAACACTTCACTAAAACTCTGAGCCAAGAGGACTTACAAAATTAACTCTTTTGTAATCCTAAGACTAACTCTAATCCCTTTGTAGTAACTAGACCCTAGCTAATTTCTACAAGCTTCAAGTTAACTCTAACTTGAACACTGCGTACCTATTACAACTGCTTCTATGAAAGCGGAAAAGATACAATATTAAAACTCCTACTACAATCAACTAGGCACAATGATTAATCAGATGAAACTGGTTCTTCTAGTTGAACTGTAGCCTTTGAATCGCACAATGATTCTGCTAGAAAAATAACTCTGGGAACTTTCCTTTCAGATTTTGATTCACTTCAGCTTTTGTGCGTCTTTTATTCCAGCAGAAATACATCGGGTATTTATAGAGTCAGTTGTTGAGCTTGTCGTCCAATTCTAGTCCAACTCTACCTGGGTGAACAAATTCGTATCAAACTCAACTTCCTTTCTTTTGTTACTTTCCTTGCTGAATTCGACTTCAATCTTCTCATCAGTTTGCAACCTTTTCGCATTAGGAGACAATCTCTTGGTTCATTGATATTTCACATTCACAAATATCTCCTATGCATATACGGTTCATGTGCCAGCTATTCAATTCAAGAGGTGTGCTCTGATGGACCTGGTTCAACTGGTCACCCATTTGACAATCTTCAAAACTATGCAGTGACATGGGTCAACATATGCTTTTTTGGAGACTACCAATTTTTCCATGATTGTTGCTACTGATTTGATAGGTGAACAGGAACACATGCTTGTGGAGTTACCACTGAAGGATAAAAAGGCAATCAGTTGGAGTATAGCTGATATTAAGGGGATCAACCCCACAATATACATGCACAAGATCCTATTGGAATAAGGGAGAAAATTTTTGGTATAGCCCCAGTGCAAATTGAACAAAAACCTTGAGGAGGTGGTGCAGAAAGAGATACTCAAATTGCTGGATGCAGGTATAATATTTCCCATCTCTGATAGCCAATGGATCAGCCCCGTACAGGTTGTGCCACAAAAAGAGGGCATGACGGTGGTAAAAAACGAGGACAGTGAGCTAATTCCTACTAGAACAGTTACTGGTTGGAGGTTGTGCATAGACTACCGAAGGCTAAATGATGCAACAAGGAAGGATCGTTTCCCTCTTCCTTTCATTGATCAGATGTTGGAGAAGGTGGCAGGGCGTGGATGGTACTACTTCTTATATGGATATTCAGGGTACAATTAAATGCACATTGCTCCCGAAAATGTTGAGAAAACCACCTTTACCTGCCCTTCCGGACTCTTTGCATATCGGAGAATGCCTTTCGGATTATGCAATGCACCAACTACATTGTAGAGATGCATGATGTCAATCTTTTTATATTTGAATGGGAAATGTCTGGAGGTATTCATGTATGACTTTACTCTATTAGGATATGACTTCAAGGATTGCTTGAGGAATCTCAAACTTGAACTGAAACATGTGAGGACACTCACCTAGTACTCAACTGGGAAAAGTGTCGCTTTATGGTTAAGGAGGGGATAGTCTTGGGCCATAAAGTCACAATTGAAGGTATGGAGGTCGACAGAGCTAAAGTAGATGTGATAGCTAAGATCTTGCCAAGGATTTGAAATTTGTGTTTGTCACACCTCCTTTTTCCGACAAGAGTTGGATACGGGAGTTTTTTCAAATTTAAGTGACATTATTCGGATTTGGGATTTATTTATTGGTTTCAGAGTCGCCATCCGGATTTTTTACGGTGTTTCGGGACACCATTTATTTATTGAAATCCCAAACCGAGGAAATTTTGACTCTGTTTAAAATGTCTGCGACCAGAAATGCGAGTAAGGGATTCTTTTAACCCAAGGCACTCCCGAATTCCGTGGTTCTAGCACGGTCGCTTAACTATTATTATTTGGCCTAAATTGTCTGATTCTTTACATATTTTTCCTATTGTGCTTTTATCCCTTTTTTAATTTTTAACCGCTTTTAATATTTATGGACTTATCTTGAAAACAAGTCACGATGGTGTGCACTTGTCATTTTCAGACACATTATAATTACGCCACATGAAATGCACCCGTAATTATAACATGTGATTTTCATTATAGTTCGAAGTTGAAGACGGGGACATGAGTTGTCGCTCCCAAGTGTTGGTTAGGGTAGCTTTGGTATAATATTTTATTTTTATCAAGTTTCAAGCTAAAGGTCTTGTTCTTCCGAAAAGACTGCCTAAATGATGTTTA
>ML364180.1:0-25011 GCA_005239505.1 Nicotiana paniculata | reverse complement strand
AATCATACATGATTTGATTATGGCAAGGCATAGAAATTTTACCACTTCGGGTGGTTATAATTTATTGCAAACTCTATAGGAGTTATAATCAAAGTTTATTGTCTTCGCTTGCATTTAAAATCAAATTATAGAATTTCAAGAATTTAAAAGAGAAAAATAAAGTAAAATACTTACCTTAAATTCAGAATTTAATCATGAAGAAAGTTCATAGAGAATTGACAATCATTATGCTCAATCCCAAAGCTTCTACTCAATTGATTAGAGTCTCGTGCTGATAACGTGTTATAAACAATAAAAGAAGAAGAACAATATTGTAGAGAAAGAGAGAAAATTTTTATTGAATTTTGGGATGATTTACAATGGAATAAAACCCCTCTATTTATAGGAAAAAAATGACTTAGCCACCAAGTAACAAACCCTAGAATCTCTCTAGAATATAAATATTCACCTAAAATAAAATTCTATTTATAACAAATAGAAAAAAAATGAACTTTTCTGTAAAAACATATCGAAAGAGAACTAAATAACTTTCAAAAGCCTATCCAACAATTAATTATAACTGACTTACGAACAGACAAAATATTATAATAGAAATACATGTGTAGAAATAATTGAAAGTTTTAAACCGGAAAAGAGGAAAAAGAGATTTTTTGAACGTGAAATCAATAGGTAATTTATCCTGGTGACTTCATATTGTAGTCCTAGTGGCAGTCAAATATGTACTTATTGTAATTTTTTCTCCAACTTTTCTAGTTAATAAAATTTGCTACACTCAATATTAGAAATTACAATTACACCAACATATTTTCATAAGGAAATCAATTCAAATCATTAGATCTTGATAAATAGAGGATTGAATTTGAATTCAGTTTTCCTTCTTTGACCATGAATTGAGCTTTATGTAGTTGCTATTTATATATTTCTAATAAGAATAATTTTTAAAAAGATTTACCACTTTTTAAATTGTGAATGAATAGGCTTACCATGAATATTAAATATTTTCCGAAAGGATAGCCGTTCAAATGCCTACCCGTGTTAAGGAGTTCGTATCTAATGTATAAATCAAAACTTATTTTAAATAATTTAAATAAGAAAAGAATATATTAGTAGATTTTAGTTGATTTTAAGTCATCTAAATATTTAGATTTCGTAGATAGTTTAAATAAGGAAAGATTTGGCAAGATAAAAAAATATCTTCCTCCCTCTCTCCTCTCTCAAGAAGCAGTGGACATGGATTCCTCCACCCAATCGAATCAAATCCCACCAAAACCTCCGGATATTTGCCCCCTTTCTACTCAATCAGTATCTCAAAACTCCAATCCTAGTTTCAAAGAGAAGCTACTAACGGAGATCAAACATCCTTTCTCAATATCCAAACTCCTACAATATATAACTACTCTCTTTTAACCTATGATCAACCATCAACGAATTATTCCTCCACCAAGGGAAATCAAATTCAACTATCAAAAGAGGATCAAATCCGTATCTACCAACCTTGGTAATTCTCTCTTATCATTAAACTCCATGGTAAACGAATCCAGCATAACCTCCTAAAGAGGAAAATCCAAGAAACATGAAAAATCAAAGAAAACTTTCCTCTTATTGATCTCGGAGAAGACTTCTATATTACAAAGTTTAATAGTGAGGAACATATGCAAATGGTACTAAATTATGGTCCATGGTTTATCTTCGGCCACTTCCTTTCTGTCCAAAGATGGAATCCAAATTTTGTAGCCAAAGATGAAAAAAATTCTATCATGGCCGTTTGGATTCGTTTACCCCAATTACCTACGGAATTTTATGATGGTCTTATTTTAGAAAAAATAGGTAATACCCTAGGGAAACTACTCAAAATTGATGCATGTGCTTCCTCTACCCTTCGAGGCCGTTATGCTCGTCTATGCATTAAACTACCCCTTGAAGAACCCGTCATCCCTCTTATTCATATAGGAAGTCATAAACAAGTGGTCCAATATGAGGGTGAAAATTTCTTGTGTAAAACGTATGGGAGACTAAGGCATAATACCATGAAATGTCAATATTCAAAACCACCCCCAGTCAATCCGTCCAACTTGCCACAAAATTTACCCACCCAATCAAATTAAGGCAGGGACAAAGAATCCATGAATGAAGATTTATGGCAGACTGTCAGCTTTTCTCGTAAGAAAAGAGTCAATGACAAGAAGAATTTGATAGGAAAAAATTCAGGTACTGAAAATGCTACTGCAAAGGCAAGTTCAGGTATGTCCACTCCCTATTCACCATTCAATTCCAACAACAATCCAATAAGCAACCAAAATCTTTTCAAGAATAAGATCTCCCATAATGATAAAATATCTTTTTCAGTAACAGACGCCACTAAGGCAATTAATCACTCCACTTTGTGGACTCCGCCGGAAACAAAAAATGAAAATAAAAAGAAAAATTTAGAAAATCTTTTAAAAATTAATAAAGAAGAGGTGGCACCCTTGCATGGAGATGTTTGCCAAATGGCAACGGGCACATTAAGCCCCATGCACGGTAAACAACAACTAAACCTTGTTAATAATTCTATGACCCCCCTTCCCAAACGAACCAAATCAAAGTAAGGTAATAGTTTTACCCCCCCAAACCGGCTGACTCTAATCCTCCCTTAGAGCTCGTTAACCTCTGCATGAAGGAAAATAGGGACCCATTACACTTGGCAAACCACCCCATTTTAGACGTCCAAATGGCAAACAACTTAAAACACGTGCCAAACCCAATATTACCCCAAAATCTTACCAAAATCTTCTCCACTTTAAGTAACCAAGACATGCAAGTAGACCCATTATTAACCTAGAAAACCCTATTACTCATCCCATTACTCACTCCTCCAACAAACCTAACTCTCCCTCAATAAACAAGGATACGGGCAAGAACAATGCCAAGAATCCTAACACCCAAATGAGAATATACGGGCTAGTGCAAACTCACTGTCAACAAAGAGCACAGACAATGGCCAATCCACAACCTAACCAACTAACTCAACCAGTAAATCAAACAATCTACTTCATACAAACTCCCCTCCCACAGGACCACCAACCCTTGTCTTGGATAAAACACGCACTAATGGTCCATGCAATATCATTCAACATGATATTGAACGGCCAAGAGACAATCATAATCCTCCAAACCTCTCATTTTCTAGCACTTCTAGTTGCCGAGGGGATGCACATGGAAATAATCAACTACCAAAACCAAGTCTGGTTGAACAATATCTTTCGTCAACTTGCCCCTTCCATGAATGCAAATCAAGTATATGCAATGAGAAGTAAATGGAATCTTCCATATCACTTTAATCCAGTCCCAACCCAAAACACAACATTGGACCTACCATTCTTTCCTCCAGGGAAATATCACTAACAAATCCAGTGTTAATCCCATGGAGTATAGTGTAGAGCCAAGTGCAAAACAGTGCAACCCAAACTCCTCAACCAAATCAGATCCCTCCTCCCAACCATCACAATGCTTTAGAATTCGAAGATCACCAAGGAATGCAAGTAGAAGAAATGAACCTACTAGGGTCAGAACAAATTGTGGAATTTTCAAATCTAAACGAAGTCAAGGTCTATCTCTTCAGGGAAGTGCAAGATAAGAGGTATATTCTCAATTTACCACCAACATTATACAAATGCTTGATGGACATCCGCCCCCCTCAGGACCCAACAGTGGGGAACCATGCAATGATACTGGTCCCTTCACTAAGGAGGAATCCAACACTTCAAGCCCAGTTAGAGAACGGACCAACAAACAACCATGCAATGATGTATCGACCAACTAATATAATTATTTGTAATATCAGTGGGGAAATAATGAAAACTTTCGTATGTATTTTAGAGAAATGGTAGATACACACAAGCCATGCATGGTCATTTTATTGGAAACTAGGATAGAAAACAACATTTCCCTCTTTAGTGAGTTTGCATTTTCTGAGATGATCGAGGTTCCTAGTGAAGGCCAATCTGGAGGTATGGTTATCCTTTGGGATTCAAGTGTCGTAAAAGTGCATAATTTTGTTAGGAGGCAGCAAGAAATACATGCAACAATTGAGGTAAGTTCTTCTCGAACTATTTTGCTCTTTTCATCTATTTATGCTAGTACTAAACTATACAAAAGATGTGAATTATGGATTAATTTAGAAAACATTAACAATAACTACAAGGGCCTGTGGCTAGTAGGTGGAGATTTTAATGAAATTTTCAGCTCTCAAGATAAGTTAGGAGGTAACTCAATCAATCATAGATGTTGCAACCTACTATGGAATAGCCTTAATAAGTGTAATTTGCTAGACCTAGGTTATAAGGGTTGTAAATATACCTGGTCTGATCACAGAAAAAAATCGAAAGGATTAATCATGGAACATTTGGACAGAACTTTTGTTAACCAGGATTGGCAATCTATTTACCCAAAGGCTGTGGCCACCCATCTCCCTAGGGCTCATTCTGTAATAACCCAGCCGGTCGTTCCGAGAGTTTAGCCTTGTTTCCCCCATTTCTGCTTCATTCTTGTATGGTTCATCTCTTTTATTTTGTGTTGGGTTGATTGGTTCGGGTTCAGAGTAGCTGTGGAAAGGAATGAGACACTTAGTCCCTTATGTTGGTGATTTAGTTGGAAGAGTCAATCGAAAGTTGACTTATAGGAAAATGATCTCGGAATGTGGGTTTTGTGGCTCGGATAGCTTCATTAGGTGATTTGGGACTTATAAGTGCGTTCGGAATGCCATTCGGAGGCTCGGAGTAGATTTAGGCTTGAATTGGCGAAATTGGATTTTTGGCGATTTCCGGTCGGCAGTGGAAAATTAGCTATCGGGGTCGAAATGGAATTTCAAAAATTGGCATAGGTTCGTATGGTTAGTTGGGATGTGTGTGCAAAAATTATGGTTATTTCGAACGTGGTTTGAGCGGTTACGACATCGTTGGCGAATTTCAGAAGTTTAGAGATCCTTAGGCTCGAATTATGGATTTATTTGGTGTTTTGATGTTGTTTTGGGTGTTCCGAGGGTTTGACTAAGTTCGGGTGATCATATATGACTTGTGGTTGCCATTGGTTGAGCTTCCGAGGGCCTCGGGATGAGTTCAGATGGTTGACGGATGAGATTTTTTGCATTAGAGTTTGCTGGTGTTTGCTATTTTGTTATTCCGCAGATGTGGACAGGTGGCCACAGGTGCGGGTTGGCCATCGCAGGTGCGGAAATGGGGCAGCTAGGAAGGAACCGCAGAAGCGAAAATTTAGGTCGCACCTGCGAGTCCGCAGATGCGGTAGGTGGAGCGCAGGTGCAAAAGTGGTCGCAGGTGTGCACCTGGGGACCACAGGTGCGAGGAAGTGGTCGCAGATGCGGTTTTCGCTGGGCAGAGGGTATATATAGTCGCTTTCGTGAAACTTGGTCATTTCTTCACCATTTATGTTCGGACTTAGAGCTTTTTGAGAGGATTTGAAGAGGGATTCGAGGGGTATCACCTGGAGGTAATATTTTTGAACTCAATACTCGATTATATGATGATTCCTAACTGATTAGACATGAAATTTATGGGAAATAAGGAAGAAATTGAGGGATTAGGGCTTGAAATTGGAGACTTTGATTTGAGGATTTGAGGGACCGTTTATTGTCCGATTTTGATGTATTTGGTATGCATGAACTCATGAGAGCGTAAGGATTCTAGTTTTGTGGTATTTATCAAAATCCGAGTCGTGGGCCGGGGGGTCGGGTTTGGCCAATTTCGGGATTTTTGATGTAAATTAATTATTTTTGAGTGGGCTTTGTTCCTTTGGCATATTTTGATGATATGAATCTAGTTTTGAATAGATTCGAGGCGTGTTGAGGCCGAGTCAAGTGGCAAGGGCATCACGAAGTAGATTTTCATCCGGTTTGAGGTAAGTAATGATTGTAAATCTCTTCGTGAGGGTATGAAACCCCGGACTTTGCATTGTATCACTAATTTTGAGTGGCGCTGTGAGTATGTGGCGTACACTGTTGGGGGATTGTGACTTGGTCTATCCCCTATCAACTAATAAGTTGCGTATTTGATCTCAAATCATATGATACTTTATGTTTTAAGGAATATTACAATGTTTTGGACTGAATGCCGTATTTGGGCCTCGCGCCAAGTGTTTGGATCCCTTGGGGGTTTTTTACTACTATTTTCTCACTGTTTTGATTTGAAAATTATACCCAGTCATGATTTTCCCTGATTATTGTTTAATTGATTTTCATTACTCCACTTTGGCATATGGAAGATGTTTTGGGACGAGTTCCCTGTTTTTACTGATAGCCCGAGTGGTTTTTGAGAGGTTTTTGACTGAGTGAGGCCGAGGGCCTATGTTGTGAGGATATTGTGGGATCGGGTTGCGCACCGTAGCATGTTACACTGTTTATGATATATGAGAGGCCGAGAGCCTGAGTGATTATGCCACGAGATGGCTTGTTATAGTGCTTGGGCTGTAGGAGCCCCTCCGGAGTCTGTACACACCCCTAGTGAGCGCATATACCTACTAAGTGCGAGTGCCGAGTGACGAGTGATTGGGAGGCATGAGTGACTGTGAGGTTGCCCGAGGGGCTGGTTCTGAGTGATTGTGAGGTATGCCGAGTGATTGTTTTCGAGTGATGTTACGCCCGAGGGGCAGTTTATGAAATATGTTCTGACCCGAGAAGGCTATTGATGATTTCTGGCACTTTGCACTAAATCCTTCTTGAATTTATATGGAAACCATAGAAAATTACAAATTTCAAAGGATTTTTACTGAAATCGGTTTTTAAGCATTATGAATTGTCGTACCTAAAATTTTGAAAGATGAACTGTAACTGCTGTGGATTTATTCTTTGTATTTACGTGCTTCGTATTTCTTAGACTTTATTTACTATCATTACTACTGAGTTGGCGTACTCACATTACTCCTTGCACCTTGTGTGCAGATGTAGGTGCTAGGGCGGAGTGAGCTGGTTATCTGTCCAGGGACTCTCGGAGATATTTGCAAGGTAGGTGCACGCGTTCGCAGTCCTGCTTTATCCTTATTACTTCTGTAGTAGTTGCAATCTCCTAGAATTATCTTGTATTAGAGATACTGTGTCAGACTTGTACATTTTCTTTAGATGCTCGTGACCTGTGACTCCGGGATTTTGGGCTGTATCTATTATTCGGCATATCTTAGTCTGTCTAAAAATGCTTAAATGAAACTTTTATAAATTATCGGTTTAGAAATGATATTAATGAAAAGTTTTTTATGTTTAGGAAAAATGATTTGGCTGGCCTAGTACCACGATAGGCACCGTCATGGCCATAGTAGTTTTGGTGTCGTGACAAGTTGGTATCAAAGCCTAGGTTACATAGGACTCACTAGTCATGAGCAGGTTCAGTAGAGTCTTGCGGATCGGTACGGAGACGTCTGTACTTATCTTCGAGAGGCTGCATAACCTTTAGGAAAAATCTCGCATTTCTTGAATTCTTATCGTGCGAATCTATTGATTCTGGCAACTAAACTTCTATTGTTTCATTCTTTCATAGATGGTGAGGACACGGGCTACCGGACAGGGCGATCAACCACCAGTGGGACCCATGAGGGGTCGAGGCCGTGGTAGGGGTAGAGGTGCAGCCCGTGCAGCTTCCGGGGAAGTACCCATAGACCCGCCTGTTATTCCAGATCAGGTCCCAACCACAGATGTTCCAGTGGGATCAGCTCAGGCACCAGCTGTGCATATTGTTAATCCGGGCCTTCAGGAGACCTTGAACCAGATTCTGACCACATGCACCAGTCTTGCTCAGGCGGTCGTTGTTTCTACTTCAGCCGCTACTTCTCAGGTGGGGGGAGGCACTCAGACTCCAGCTGCCTGTACAACTGAGCAGGTTATTCAGGGACTTCAGACACCGGAAGCAGTTCCAGCTCAACCGATTTCACCAACCCAGGATTTTGTGGTTCCAACTATGGCTGGCGATGAGCAACGCAGGTTGGAGAGATTTGGTAAACTTCGGCCTCCGACTTTCAGTGGTGCGGAGGAAGAGGATGCCCAGGGTTTCTTAGACAAGTGTCAGAAGATGCTTCGTACAGTAGGGATATTGGAGACCAGTGGGGTCACGTTTACTACCTTCCAGTTCTCAGGAGCTGTATTTACTTGGTGGGAGGCTTATGAGAGGCGTAGACTCGTTGGTGCAACGCCCCTTACTTGGTAGCAGTTTTCCACTCTCGTATATTCCACAGTCCCGCAGAGAGGAGCTGCGCATGCAGTTTGAGCAGATGCGTCAGGGTGATATGACGGTGTCACAGTACGAGATGAGGTTTTCTGAGCTTGCCCGTCATGCTATTTGGTTGGTCCCTACAGAGAGAGATAGGATCAGGAGATTCGTGGATGGCCTCACATATCAGCTTCGCATTCTTATGACTAGAGAGAGGGTATCAGGTGCTACTTTTGAGCATGTTGTTGATATTACCCGAGAGATTGAGTCGGTTCGTCGCCAGGAGCGAGATGAGAGGGAGGCCAAGAGGCCTCGAGTATCTGGTAGTTTTGGTGGTTTTCCTTCGGGGGGACAGTTCCAGCACGGCAAAGGCCGTCCATTCAGGCGGGCTCAGTCAGGCGGCTCAGGTTATCATGGTGGATTCACTGGTCGTGGTCCTCACAGTTCTCATTAGGGGCACCCATCATTCAGTGCTCTTCCAGACTAGAGTTTATCTTGAGAACCATCGGTTTAGGACTCATCTATGCATGTTTCTTCCAGAGGTTATCCTGGTGCTAGGGGTTCCCTTCAGTCCCCATCTCCAGCACTGAGGAGTTGTTTCGAGTGTGGAGAGTTTGGGCACGTGTGGAGGCAATGTCCTCGTCGTCATGGTGGGCCGCCTTTGCAGAGGGGCCAGCCCTCGACTTCAGCCCCAGTTACTTTACCACCCGCCCCGCCAGCGAGGGGTGGGGGTTAGGTAGCCAGAGGCCGCCCTAAAGGGGGAGGTCGATCAGGTGAAGGTCAGTCCTGTTTTTATGCACTTCCATCCAGACCAGATGTTATGGCCTCAGATGTAGTGATTGCAGGAATTGTTTTAGTTTGTCACCGAGATGCTTCAGTATTATTTGATCCTGGTTCCATGTATTCCTATGTTCGTCATATTTTGCCCATTTTCTGGATATTCCCCGTGAGTCCTTAGTTACATCTGTTCATGTGTCGACTCCGGTGGGCGATACTATTGTTGTGGACCGAGTGTATCGGACGTGTGTGATATCTATTGGGGGTCTGGAGACCCGAGTAGATCTACTATTGCTTAGCATGGTTGACTTTGATGTGATATTAGGCATGGATTGGCTATCTCCGTGTCACGCCGTTCTAAATTGTCACGCCGTTCTAAATTGTCACGCTAAGGCCGTGACCTTAGCGATGCTGGGATGTCCGAGAGTCGAGTGGAGTGGTTCTATTGATTATGTGCCTAGCAGGCTGATTTCATACCTGAAGGCTTAACGTATGGTAGAGAAAGGATGTTTGTCTTATTTGGCTTTTGTGAGGGATGTCAGTGCTGAGACTCCCACTATTGATTATGTTCCTGTAGTCCGTGATTATCCGGACGTGTTTCCTGCGGATCTGCCAGGCATGCCGCCCGAGAGGGATATTGATTTTGGCATTGAGCTGGTGCCGGGAACTCAACCTATTTATATCCCACCATATCGTATGGCACCATCGGAGTTGAAGGAATTGAAATAGCAGCTTCAAGAACTCCTAGATAAGGGGTTCATTTGGCCCAGTGTGTCACCTTGGGGTGCACCCGTGTTGTTTTTTTAAAGAAGAAGGATTGTTCCATGAGAATGTGTATTGACTACAGGCAGCTGAACCAGGTTACAGTCAAGAATAAGTATCCTTTTCCTCACATTGATGATTTGTTTGACAGCTTCAGGGAGCTAGGGTGTTCTCTAAGATTGATTTGAGATCTGGGTACCATCAGCTGAAGATTCGGTATTCAGATATTTCCAAGACGACTTTGAGGACCCGTTATGGCCATTATGAGTTTTTGGTGATGTCTTTTGGGCTGACCAATGCCCCAACAGCGTTCATGCATCTGATGAACAATGTATTTCAGCCATATTTGGACTCTTTCATAATTGTGTTCATTGATGACATCCTGGTGTATTCTCATAGCCAGGAGGAGCATGCTCAACATTTGAGGGTTGTATTGTATAGATTAAGGGAGGAGAAAGTTTATGCAAAGTTCTCGAAGTGTGAGTTTTGGCTTGGCTCAATAGCTTTCTTGGGGCACGTGGTGTCCAGCGAGGGTATCCAGGTTGATTCGAAGAAGATAGAGGCGGTGCAGAGTTGGCCTAGACCGTCCTCAGCTAATGATATTAGGAGCTTCCTTGGTTTGGTGGGATATTACCGTCGCTTTGTGGAGGGGTTTTATTCTATTGCTTCACCCTTGACCAAATTGACTCAGAAGGGTGCTCCGTTCAAGTGGTCTGACAAGTGTAAGTAGAGCTTCCAGAAGCTCAAGACTACTTTGACCTCAGCTCAAGTGTTAGTATTGCCATCAGCTTCAGGTTCTTATACCTTATATTGTGATGCCTCGAGGATAGACATTGGTTGTGTTTTGATGCAGGAGGGTAGGGTGATTGCTTACGCCTCGCGCCAGTTGAAGACTCAAGAGAAGAATTATGAGGTCATGATCTCGAGCTAGCATCCATTGTTCACGCCTTAAAGATTTGGCGTCATTATTTGTATGGGGTTCATTGCGAGGTTTTTACTGATCACCATAGCCTGCAGCATTTGTTTAGGCAGAATGATCTGAATTTACGTCAGAAGAGATGGTTGGAGATTCTCAAGGACTATGATATCACGATTCTATACCATCCGGGGAAGGCTAATGTAGTGACCGATGCCTTGAGTCGCAGAGCAAAGAGTTTGGGGAGTCTAGCATACCTTCCAGCAGCAGAGAGACCATTAGCACTTGATGTTCAGGCCTTAATGGGCCAATTTGTGAGGTTGGACTTATCAGATCCCCTCCGGGTATTGGCTTGTGTAGCCCCCAGGTCTTCTCTTTATGACCGCATCAGAGAGCGCCAATATGATGACCCACACTTGCTCGTTCTTTAGTATAGATTCCGGCAAGGTGATGCCAGAGATGTAGTTATTGGTGATGATGGTGTTATGAGGATTCAAGATCGGATATGTGTGCCTAATGTAGACGATCTTCGGGAGTTGATTCTTGAGGAGGCCCACAGCTCTCGATATTCCATCCATCCGGGTGCCGCGAAGATGTATCAGGATCTGAGGAAACAATATTGGTGGAGGCGGATGAAAAACGATATTGTTAGATTTGTAACTCGGTGTCTCAACTGCCAGAAGGTAAAGTATGAGCACCATATACCCGGTGCATCAGAGGTTGATTATTCCTGAGTAGAAGTGGGAGTGGATCACCGTGGACTTTGTAGCCGGGCTCCCACGAAATTCGAGGAGGTTCGATGCTACATGGGTTATTGTGGATTGGATGACCAAGTCTGCTCACTTCATTCCTGTTGGTACTACTTATTCTTCGGAGCGGTTAGTTGAGATTTATATCCGGGAGATTGTTCGGTTGCATGATGTTCCGATCTCCATCATTTCTGATAGAGGTACCTAGTTTACATCACAGTTTTGGAGGGCCGTGCAGAGGGAGTTGGGTACTCAGGTTGAGTTAAGCACAACTTTTCATCCCCAGACGGACGGGCAGTCCGAGCACACTATTCAGATTCTAGAGGACATGTTGCGCGCTTGTGTTATTGACTTTGGGGTTCATGGGACCAGTTTCTGCCACTCGCGGAGTTTGTATATAATAATAGTTATCAGTCGAGTATTCAAATGGCTCCATATGAGGCTTTGTATGGGAGGAGGTGTAGATATACGGTTGGTTGGTTTGAGCCGGGTGAGGCCAGGCTCTTGGGTACAAATTTGATACAGGATGCTCTAGATAAGGTAAAGTTGATTCAGGAGCGGATTCACATGGCGCAGTCGAGGCAGAAGAGTTATGCAGACCGGAAGGTCCAGGATGTATCTTTCATGGATGGGGAGAAGGTTCTGTTGAAGGTGTCACCCATGAAGGGTGTTATGCGATCTGGGAAGAGGGGCGTTGAGTCCCCGGTTCATTGGTCCTTTTGAGGTGCTTCAGAGGGTTGGAGAGGTGGCTTATAGACTTTCCTTGCCACCTAGCTTGTCGAGCGTGCATCCGGTATTTCATGTTTTCATGCTTCGGAAGTATATTGGTGACCCATCTCATGTTTTGGACTTCAGCACGGTTCAGCTAGAGGGTGATATGTCCTATGAGGTAGATCCAGTAGCCATTTTGGGTCGTCAGGTCAGAAGGTTGTGGTCTAAGGATATAGCTTCAGTGAAGGTGCAGTGGAGAGGGCGGACGGTGGAAGAGGCCACCTGGGAGACCGAGCGAGAGATGCGGAGCCTATATCCTCACTTGTTTGAGACTCCAGGTATGTTTCTAGACCCGTTTGAGGGCGAACGTTTGTTTAAGAGGGGGAGAATGTAACGACCCGACCGGTCATTTCGAGAGCTTAGCCCCGTTTTCCCCATTTCTGTTTCATTCTTGTATGGTTCAGCTCTTTTATGTTGCATTGGGTTGATTGGTTCAGGTTCGGATTGGTTGTGGAGAGGAATGAGACACATAGTCTCTTAAGTTGGTGATTTAGTTGGAAGAGTCAACAGGAAGTTGACTTATAGAAAAATGATCTCGGAATGTGGTTTTTGTGGCTCAGATAGGTTCATGGATATTTGGTACTTAAGAGTGTGTTCAGAATGCCATTCGGAGGTCCGGAGTAGATTTAGGCTTGAATTGGCGAAATTGGATTTTTGGCGATTTCCGGTCAGTAGTGGAAAATTAGCTATCGGGGTCGGAATAGAATTACGGAAGTTGGGATAGGTTCGTATGGTCAGTTGGGATGTGTGTTCAAAAATTCAGGTTATTCGGACAAGGTTTGAGCGGTTTCGACTTCGTTAGCGAATTTCAGAAGTTTAGAAATCCTTAGGCTCGAATTATGGATTTATTTGGTGTTTTGATGTTGTTTTAGGTGTTTCGAGGGTTCAACTAAGTTCGGGTGATCATATATGACTTGTGGGTGCCATTGGTTGAGGTCCCGAGGTCCTCGGGATGAGTTCAGATAGTTGACGGATGAGATTTTTGGCATTAGAGTTTGCTGGTGTTTGCTGTTCTGTGATTCCGTAGATGCGGACAGGTGGCCGCAGGTGTGGTCACCGCAGGTGCGGTTTGGCAATTACAAGTTCATAAATGGGGCAGTTGGG
The DNA here is from genome assembly GCA_005239505.1 of Nicotiana paniculata. Classification (NCBI taxonomy): domain Eukaryota; kingdom Viridiplantae; phylum Streptophyta; class Magnoliopsida; order Solanales; family Solanaceae; genus Nicotiana; species Nicotiana paniculata. Next base: position 11,746 of record ML364180.1, on the reverse strand, counting down.
AAGGAACTTCAGAAGCGGAAGTTTGGGCCGCACATGCGAGTCCACAGATGCGGTAGGTGGAGCGCAGGTGCAAAAGTGGTCTGTTAAATGGTAATTCGCAGGTGTGCACCTGGGGACCATAGGTGCGAGGAAGTGGTCGCAGATGCGGTTTTCGCTGGGCAGAGGGTATATATAGTCGCTTTCACGAAACTTGGTCATTTCTTCACCATTTATGTTCGGACTTAGAGCTTTTTGAGAGGATTTGAAGAGGGATTCGAGGGGTATCACCTGGAGGTAATATTTTTGAACTCAATACTCGATTATATGATGATTCCTAACTGATTAGACATGAAATTTATGGGAAATAAGGAAGAAATTGAGGGATTAGGGCTTGAAATTGGAGACTTTGATTTGAGGATTTGAGGGACCGTTTATTGTCCGATTTTGATGTATTTGGTATGCATGAACTCATGAGAGCGTAAGGATTCTAGTTTTGTGGTATTTATCAAAATCCAAGTCGTGGGCTCGGGGGTCGGGTTTGGCCAATTTCGGGATTTTTGATGTAAATTAATTATTTTTGAGTGGGTTTTGTTCCTTTGGCATATTTTGATGATATGAATCTAGTTTTGAATAGATTCGAGGCGTGTTGAGGCCGAGTCGAGTGGCAAGGGCATCACGAAGTAGATTTTCATCCGGTTTGAGGTAAGTAATGATTGTAAATCTTGTCCTGAGGGTATGAAACCCCGGACTTCGCGTTGTGCCACTATTTTGGAATGGCGCACATGCTATATGGTGAGTGCGTGTCGTACACCGTTGAGGGATTGTGACTTGGTCCGTCCCGTAGCAACTAATAAGTTTAGTATTTGATCTCAAATCATATGATACTTTATGTTTTAAGGATTATTACTATGTTTTGCGCTGAATGTCGTATTTGGGCCTCGCGCCAAGTGTTTGGACCCCTTGGGGGCGTTTTACTACTATTTCCTTACTGTTTTGATTTGAAAATTATACTCAGTCATGATTTTACCTGATTATTGTTTAATTGAGTTTCATTACTCCACTTTGGTGCATATGAAAGATATTTTGGGACGAGTTCCCTATTTTTACTGATTGCCCGAGTGGCTTTTGAGAAGTTTCTGACTGAGTAAGGCCAATGGCCTATGTTGCGAGGATATTATGGGATCGGGTTGTGCGCCGCACCATGTTACGCTGTTTATGATATTTGAGAGGCCGAGAGCCTGAGTGATTATGCCACAATATGGCTTGTTATGGCGCTTGGGCTGTAGGAGTCCCTCTGGAGTCTGTACACATCCCTAGTGAGCATAGGTACCTACTGAGTGCGAGTACCGAGTACCGAGTGACGAGTGACTGGGAGGAATGAGTGACTGTGAGGTTGCCCGGGGGGCTGGTTCTGAGTGATTGTGAGGCATGCTGAGTGACTGTTTTCGAGTGATGTTACGCCCGAGGGGCAGTTTATGAAATATGTTCTGGCCCGAGAAGGATATTGACGATTTCTGGCATTTTGCACTAAATCCTTCTTGAATTTCTATGGAAATCGTCGAAAAGTACAAATTTCAAAGGATTTTTACTGAAATCGGTTTTTTAAGCATTATAAATTGTCGTACCTATAATTTTGAAAGATGAACTGTAACTGATGTGGATTTATGCTTTGTATTTACGTGCTTCGTATTTATCAGATTTTATTTACTCTCATTACTACTGAGTTGGCGTACTGACATTACTCCCTGCACCTTGTGTGCAGATCCAGATGGTAGGGCGGAGTGAGCTGGTTATCTGTCCAGGCTCTCGGAGATATTTGCAAGGTAGCTGCACGCGTTCGCAGTCCTGCTTTCTCCTTCTTACTTCTGTAGTAGTTGCAATCTCCTAGACTTATCTTGTATTAGAGATACTATGTTAGACTTGTACATTTTCTTTAGATGCTCGTGACCAGTGACTTCGGAATTTTGGGTTGTATCTATTATTCTGCATATCTTAGTCTGTCTAAAAATGCTTAAATGAAACTTTTATAAATGATCTATTTAGAAATGATATAAATGAAAAGTTCTTTATATTTTGGAAAAATGATTTGGCTGGCCTAGTACAACGATAGGCGCCATCATGACCAGGGTAGTTTTTGGGTCATGCCACATTATGACCATACTCCTTTAGTAATTAACCTAGTCCCTAAAAATGACAACCACCAGAACAAACCCTTTCGTTTAGAAACTATTTGGTGTAGTCATCTTGATTTTGTTAATATTGTTAAACTCTGTTGGGGCAAAAATGACCTAATCAGTGCTCAAAACCACTTTAGAGATGAAACTATAAAATGGAAGTATAACACATTTTGAGATATCTTTAAAATAAGAAAAAAATTCTATCCAGATTAGGAGGAATCCGGTCTTCTCCCCACTACTATACTAGTCAGTTCCTACAAGACTTGGAATCAAATCTTCAACTTGAATACAACAATATCCTCAAAATGGAACATGACTTCTGGAAACTCCGTTCCAGAATCAATTGGCTAAACGAAGGTGATGCCAATACCAAATATTATCATATCATGGCTTCTAATCGTAAGCATCGAAATTCCATAATGTACTTCAATAAAGACAATGGTGACCGGATATCAGACCCGAAGCAAATCCTTGACAACACCCTCTTCTTGTTCAGAGAAGCTTTCAAAAGATCAAATAAATTTCACTCAAAAAATTTTCACGTGTGATCCTTCAAGCCAATCTAAAGTAGACCTAAGCAGCCTCAATAAACCTTCAACTAATATAAAAATCACCAAAGCAATTTTCTCCTTTAAACCTCTTACCCCTGGGCCGGATGGAATCAACCCTTTTTCTACCAAAAATATTGGCATATCATTGGTGATTCTATTATAAATTTTTGTCATATGGTTTTCCAAACTCAATCGATGCCAACTAGAACTAATGACACCTTTATATGTCTCATTCCCAAATTCCCTAATGCAAACAACCTAAAATCTTTTAGACCAACTGGGCTATGTAACACAGCCTACAAAATTATCACAAAGATTATAGTGAACAGAATTAAGCCGTTCCTCCCTTATCTCATTAGTCCCATGCATGCCAGTTTCATTAAAAATCGTAGGGCATATGACAATGCCATTATTATTCAGGAACTAATGAATAATCTATAGAATTCCAATAAATTCAATTTTGATATGATTATCTAATTAGATCTGGAAAAAACCGTTGACAGACTAGAATGGTCCTTTGTTTATAGGACCTTTAGATGCTTCAAATCCCACCCCCCAAATTAACCAAGTTAATTATGCATGTATTACCACTAGCTCCATGTGAGTCCTAGTAAATGGTTCTAGAATAAATTTTTTCCATCCTAGTCGAGGTACCCGTCAAGGGGATCCTATATCCCCTTATATCTTCATTCTATGACTTGAACTCCTTTCCAGGCTCATAAACCACCAAGTGGACTTGTTAAGATGGGAAACAATCAACATTAGGCAAAAAGGACCTTCCTTTTCCCATATTTTCTTTGCAGATGATATTACCTAATGGGAAAAGCTACTAAAGAAATGGGCCAATGCATCAAGTCTTGCATTGATCTCTTTAGTAATGAATCGGGGTTAACTATAAATTCTCCCAAATCCAGAATTATCTTACCAAAAAATTGCCCTAAAGAAATAGTGAATTACTTCACAACCCTTTTTGGTATCAAGTGTACCCATGAATTTAAAAAATACCTGGGATTCCCTATTTTGAATAACTCCTCTACCACCAAAGACTTCCAATTTATCATTGATAAGTTGCAAACAAGGTTGTCCCATTGGAAATGATCCTTTATTAATATTGCGGGTAGAACTACCTTAGCCATAGTACTCTTAGTGCTGTTCCCACTCACTCAATGCAATATACCCTTCTTCCCCTAAGATCCTTAAGAAGATTCAAAAAATTCAAAGAGATTTTTTATGGGGTTCCACTAGCTCGGCCAAAAAATTGCACCTCATCAATTGGCAAATAATAACTAAGCAAAAAATGAGGGGGGTCTAAGTTTACACTCTGCGAAGGATAAAAACATAGTTTTTGTATCTAGACTTTCTTGGAGATTGTTAACAAACCCTAGCTCTCCCTGGAGCCAAATTATCATTGCTAAGTACAGTAAGAGAAGGTCTTTGATATCCACCTCCTTCATATGGAAATCAATTCTTAAGGTGTGGAATCTTTGAAACAATGGTATCCTTTGGCATCCCTCTTTAGACTCTAGGCTCAATATTTGGAATTACAAATTGGATTTACAATTATAATTCGCTTAGAAAATCTATACAAGGTCCTCTAAGAAAAAATGACATTAATCTCTCCATAAAAAACCTTTTCAAAAATGAGGAATGGAACACAAATGCCATCTCTTTCGACCTACCTAAGGAAATTGTGGAGAACCTCTCCCTTACTCCTACCCCTAGTAAAGATCTTAAATTCGACAAAATTAGCTGGAGCCTAAACTCAAATGGAATGTTCACTACTAAATCTTGCTATAAACTTCTTCCAACCTCCGCTCCATCTATGCAAATTTTTGAATGGATTTGGACTCTCCAATGCCCCAACAAAATAAATTTTTTTCTTTGGCAATGCATGTATAACCGTATCCCTTGTCATGCTTACCTAGCAAGGATAGGAATTAATATAAATTCTACATGCACAATCTGTAAAAATGAAGTGGAAGATATACCCATATTTTTATTCATTGTCCGATATCCAATCGTTTTTGGGGGAATATGGGTCTTCCACCCATTACCATTAACAGTCACAAACACTGGCTAGTCGAACTGAAAAACAAGTTCACTAATTACGGTAATTATAACATTAACTGGGATACTCTTTTCCATTCTCAATCTGGAAAATCTGGAAGAATAGAAACCACAACAACATAAACAATTGTGACCTCTATCTTGATACTAGAGAGGTTATACCTCTTGCATGGGAGTACCATTCCTTTGCTGAAAGAAACTCTTTAAAGGCAAAAAAAAAAAATCAAAATCCCAATACATTGGGATAAGCCTCCCAAAGGAATAATCAAGCTAAATTGTGATGGTGCATTTTCGAGCAATATAAAAAATGCAAGAATTGGGGGTGTTTTTCGCAACTGCAATGGAGACTGGATAGTAGGGTATCAAAAAACATGTAGATCTCTATCGCCAATTCATGTAGAACTGCTGGCCTTATTACAAGGCTTAAAAATCGCAAAAGGATATGAATTTCCAAGATTTGGAAGTTGAAACAGACGGCACAGAAATAATCAAACTGATACAAGAAGAAAGCTATATCTTTCCTAATGTTATTTGTGAATACAGATGGTTAATCCACCAATTGAAGCTACCCCAACAGAGACATAACTTCAGGGAAGCAAATGAAGTGGCTCACAGACTTGCCAGCGAAGCTAGAAGAAATCGTCTTTCTATAAAGTATTTTTTTCATGCACGCCCACCCCCTTTTGTGGAAGAAGTAGTACAAAAAAACAAGAATTATGTTTGTAATATGTTTAAGGATATTTCTAGTTCTGTGTATTCGTATTTGGCATCTATGGGCAATAGCATGCCCTAAAAATTTCTACTATGTACCCGTTTGTTTAAGTAAAATAATCTTATGCTTGTGTGTTTTTTAAAAAAAAAAAGGAAATATTTATAGCCAAAAACTTAGCTGACTTTAAGTCCTAAATATTAGGAAAATAACTTAAATTACTGTTTTGTCTAGTCTTATGGTATGTGCTTCGTGCGTGTACCCATATTAATGAGTACAAAACTTTTATGAATTATATAAACACTATTAAACGATGTATTTAGGTTATGAAATAAAAATTTAAAAAATTATATTTTCTTGAAAATGATAAATACTGATCTCATTTAGCTAGCTTATTTTGAAAAAGATCATGCTCTATATAAATCCTCATATGCCTTATTGTGATTTTTGAGGACTTCTTTGCAAATATTTATGAAAATTATTGCTATTGTATGAATTAATACTCTAAACAAACAAGTGACACATCAATAATACATTATAATTCTTCAAAGATTTGTAACACAACACCAATTAAAAAATTAATTTTGTGATCTTTTAGACATTTGGAAATGGAGAGGTTGGCTCCATATAAAGTCTAAAAATAGCCAATATTGAGTTAATATTTTATAATATATAACTTAATATATAAAAATATATAGAAACCTATCATTCGTTGGACAAAATACAAAGGAAGAAATATAATTGATGACTCATTTATAATATATTTTGTCTTTTACTATTTCATTCTTATTACCTTAAGAAAAAATATAATTACTGATTGACTACATAATTAATATTAAATACATGCGTTTGAGAAGCTTAATTGGGATAGGAATAATCTACATAATCAAAATAAGAAAAAACAATTACTAATAAGAAATTTTTTAGTTAGTTTTAAAGTGCATATATTAGGAAAATATGAAATGACTATTCATAAGTATAAGGGGATTAATTAAATGAATATTTCTAAATATTAGTGTCACGACTCTAAATCCACCAATCGTGATGGCACCTAATCCAACCCGCTAGGTAAGTCGATTAAGACATATCCATTTCTAATTAAATTAATAAAATAATTAAATAGAAGAAATTATCTGAAACTTATACATTTCCCAAGTACTAGTAGTACAAATCATGAGATCCTAAGAATAGAATTACAAAGCTGATATGAAGTAAATACATCTTCTGTTTGAAAAGTACATAAACAGAGTTTTTTTCAATTAAATCTAAGGCTACCATGAACAAGTGGCAGCTACAACAGGAACCCAGGTACGTCTTCAAATCTAGCAACCATCGAGCACAACAACAACAATAGACAACATCTGCACGCTATGTGCAGAAATGTAGTATCAGTACAACCAACCCCATGTACTGGTAAGTAACAAACCTAACCTTAGGTTGAAAGTAGTGACGAGCTGGAACAAAGGTCGGGTCCAACACCAATAGCCAACAACAATTCATAACAATGTAAAGCAAGTAATATAAGAAGTAACTCAGAGATAAGAGCTAAGCTTATTCATAGTTTCCCAAAAATAATTCCGCTTTTCAAGTATAACAGTGAAAAACCTAAGTCTTTTATCGAAAATTTGCCAAAAATATTAGTAAATTGAAAACTGTAATCTTCCTTGAAAACTGTAATTTTTTCCCCAAAAACATTCCACGATAATTGATTCATTTTCAAATGGCATGAGAATAATACATCTTCATGCCTATATTCAATATGTGCGAGAAGTCATGAATGAAGTGATACCGTACAACATGAGAAAAAATGCATCTCTATGGCTGTATGTCAAATGTGCATATCAAATGCGATGCAACTCAGTGATAAAACCATATGCATACTCTCAGAGTATCAATTCACTCAGTCCTCCCAGTCACTCAGTCCTTCCAGTCACTCAGTTCTCACAACCACTCAGTCCTCACAGTCACTCAGTCCTTCCAATCACTCGTCACTCGACACTCGCACTCAGTAGGTACCTGCGCTCACTGGGAGTGTGTACAGACTCCGGAGCGGCTCCTTCAGTCCATGCGCTATAACAAGACAATCATGACATAAATCAGTAAAACATGCTACGGCGTGCAACCCGATCCCATAAACATCCTCACCATCAGGCCCTCGGCCTCACTCAATCATCAATCTCTCCAGTCTCTCGGGCTTTCAATATCATAAAAATCAGCCCAAAAATAATGATGTGATGTATCGATAAATGGTAACAAAGATTGAGATATGATATGCATATGAGTGCGTAGGACTGAGTATGTAATACAATGAAAACAGATAGCTCAACAGTGGAAACGACCTCAGTGGGTCCCAACAGGATAAACATGTAGCATAGACATGGATTCTAACATGGATCACATCTTCATAGCTCTAGTACGTAGAGATTTCATGGTTACAGATAAGGTCAGGTAACTACACAGTACCAAAGAAGTAACGTAGTCACAATTCACACGGTACACGCCCACACGCCCGTCACCTAGAATGTGCGTCACCTCAACACCGATCACATAGCACATAATTCAAGGTTTCATACCCTCAGCACTAAGTTTAGAAGAGTTACTTACCTCGAACAAGCCAATTCCAATACCGAGCAAGCCAAGCGATGCTCCAAAAATGCCATCTCATACGTTCCGACCTCTGAATGGTTCGAAACCCAATTCATATGGTGAAAATTGCTTCAAGAATCGCCTCAATCCGAGCTCCCTAACTCCAAAATGCAAAAATGGCCGAAACCCTCAAAATATAGTACTTTATAATCTGCCCAGTCATTTACCCTATGCTATCACAGACAAACTAATGCGACAGCGAAGCATAAAATTTTCCAGCCACATTTTTTTACTCTATGCGACGCGGCCATTCTCCCGCGATCGCGAAGAACAATTTTTTTCCAACAACCTTCTCCAACTCTTCCAGACAACCTTTAATATAATGGTCATAACTTTTTGTACAAAATTTCCAAATTACAATTGGTTTGTCTTTCTGAAAACTAGACATCAAGGGCTAAATCTTTTAGTTTTGGATCATCTCCAAATATCTATTGTCATGACCCAAAATCTATTAAGGTCGTGATGGCGCCGGACACCATCGTCAGGCAAGCCAATCATTAATTAGTTGAAATAAATTCCTGTTTTAATATTTTTGAAATCATTACCTTTAACATATTACGTAATAACTAAACAGAAATCTATTAAGTAAATACGATAGTTTAATATTCCATGTTTATAAAATACATCCCATACACATCCCAGAACCCGGTGTCACAAGTGCATGAGCAATTTCTAAGAATTTATACAATCATTACAAAGTTTGTCCGAGATACAAATTGGACAATGGAATTTAAAACAAAATGAATACAATACGAGGGAGACTCTGTCAGCTGCATATCGCCTCCGGATGATACAGCTCGCCTAAGTCTCCAAACCAGCTACATCGCTGTGAAAGTACCTATGCAATAAAAAGGCACATCAAGTGTATCATGAGTACGAAAACGTGTACTCACTAAGTATCCTGCCTAACCTCAGAGAGGTAGTGATGAGAGGTCGATTTGACACTTACTAGAGGTCAATTTAGTATAATCAAGTGAGACACTAAGCATGAATGTCATAGGCAATTTATTTAAATATCAGGGATAAGGAATATCAGTCCTTCTTATATTTAACACTTTAACACCTTCTTCATTTCAGTTGACAATTTAAATAATAATCAGGGATGAGAACATCAGACTTATTTCAAATTTTACACATCAATTCTTCCTCTTTTTAACTGGCAATTAAGGATTTCCTTAGGCCGATAAACATGTATAAATCACAGAAAATACGCAACAATTATCATGCGCAAGAAATGCCGGGGTAGAGTGGCGCGGACCAACAGTAATAAACTGTGCACTGCTGAAGGGTCGAACGGCTCGAACCATAGATGCATCTATTTTCCCTGCTCGAGAATCGATCATGCGACGCGGTCAACATAATAATAATAAGGCTAGCCTGCTCGCAAATCATACCTGCGACTCAGTTTCTCATATGTTCACGTATTCACATAATAAATCCACATATTTATCAAGAAAACAACTTTTCAAGAAAATGATAAAATTCTTCTTAAAGGAACACGAAAAATAGCATTTAAATCTTTGTTTTGAAACTCATTTGCCAAGTTTAATAATATTCAATAATATAACCTTATCAGGAACACAATTATCCACGGAGGAATCAGTTCTCTTTCTAGGTGATTAAGAAAATGAACTCTAGTCTTCTTAGGGATTCAATTTATTATTTCGATCATATTAGCGGTCTAATATTACATGCAAGATCACAAGTACAACAAGTAAGGCATGCTAGTGGGTCCTAGACTACCCGGACATGGCATAATAGTAGCTACGCATGGACTCCCGTTACCTCATAAGTACGTAGCCCCCGCAGATAGTAGCACATACTTAATTAGTTCACCTAGGGGGACAATTCCCCCTCACAAAGTTAGAAGGAGACTTACCTCGCTCCGAAATTTCATAACCGGCTTCCAATCCCTTCCGACGACTCAAATGGATGCACATCGCCCATAAACTACCAAATAACGGGCAAAGAAATGAAAATTCATTTGGATGCACATCGCCCAAAAACTACCAAATAACGGGCAAAGAAATGAAAATTCATTCTAATAATCGTAAAAAATTCAAATTATATACTTTCCCAACTCCGCTCAGTGAATTGACCAAAATGCCCTCGGGCCCACATGCCCGTATTCCGAAATTTCTCGAACATATAACCTACCCATGGCCTTACTAATTCAAATATACAATTTACTCTAAATTCCATGCTCAAATTCGTGGTAGAAATCCAAAATAAATTCTAGGTTTTCTTCCAAAAACCCCATTTCTCTACTAATTTCCATGTTCAAATTCATGTATAATCCTTGTATCTAACTCAAAAATAAACCCTAAACCAATCAACGAAAAAACGCTCTCCCTTCTCTCTTCTTTCTCTCTCTAGGTTTTGGCGTGTTGCTTGAGCTTGGGCAGCCATGGCTGCTGCAATCTCTCCCCAGCCTTTGGCTGTGGGAGAGGTGAACCAAAAAGCTAACGATACAACAACAAACAACAATCCAAAACAGCTATATGCAGCAAGCTTGAATCCAAACCAATCTGCCGCAAATTTTACAAAAACGAAATTGAAGCCCTTTGAATATATTCATGGAGTGCCTACGATACAGTTTTCAATGGACGAGCGTGAAGATTTCGCAAAGGAAGAAGGATTACACCAGGCAGTGGTGATTAAACTGTCCACAGGTGCACCAGATTTGCAAGTTTTGAGGAATATTCTGCCGAAAACGATTGGTATCAAAGGTAATTGCTTGATAGGTTCATTGGCCCATCGACAAATTTTAATTCGTTGCGATCAATATGAAGATTTTGTCTGTTGTTTAGCAAGAGCAGTGAATTACTTTCAACACAATGGAAAACTTCATCAATATAGAGTTTTTCCATGGAGTGTTGGTTATAATCCTAAGGAAGAAACCTCTAAGGCTGCTGTTTGGATTTCCTTGCCGAATTTGTCACCTGAACTGTTTGCATGTAAGGCTTTACTGTCTATTGCAACTGCTGTGGGTAAACCAATAGCAATTGATAAGGCAACACAAGTAAGATCTCGTCCAAGCACAGCTAGAGTGAAATTGATCGTGGATTTAATTGAAAAATTGCCTGAAAAGGTGAGACTTCAACATGTCGATGCCATAACTGGTAAGATTACAGAGGAGTTCCAGNGGAGCTTGGTTGATGTTGGAACAGGCAGGGTTTCACACGTATTAGAGGTAGGCTCAACAAAAGAGAAGGACAATTCTAATCCTAGTTTAACTGGGACTGTTGGTGTTGTGCATTCTGTTCCAGCTGGTGCCTTTGATCGTGGTGATGTTTTGAATGAGAAGAGGGCTTTGAAAGAAGGTGAAGGAAGGGCTGGTGAGCAGATTAATCATACAGATGCTACACGGGTTTCAAAATCACATCAGGGGGCTCATGAGTATGCTGCAAATTCAGTTAAGACATCACATGTTGCAATTTACGCAAATGATGCCGCAAAGATCGATAAGGGTCCATCAAAACCTACACGTGATGTTCCTGCTAGTACAGCCCTAGCGCGGATTTTCAATGCTGTGAATCCAATTGTGCAAGCTTATAAGCTGGATCGTCGTCCTTCTGATGCAACTGATGAATCACCTAAAAAACTAGCTGACTTTA
>MDKI01114971.1:0-20131 GCA_005239505.1 Nicotiana paniculata | reverse complement strand
CCCCAGATTTATATTTGCAACGCCCGTTTAGTCTTTATAGAAGACATAGTTAAGCGTGATCATTCATAGTTTTCTCCAATTAAGTGGTCCTTCATCCTGTTCTTCCACCAGGAGTAGTACTGGCCGTTGAAGAGTGGTGTCCTACCAGTTGATTGTCCTTCCCAGTTCCCCAGTGGTGCAATCATCTTGATCTTTTCCTAAGGTGTTAGCCTCTTCAAGGATAACCCGCTCTGATACCAATTGTTATTTATCGATGTCAATACCACACAAGAGGTAGGGGATTTGTGCGGTGACCAATTTTTGCGTGCAGTAGTTATATAAGAACAAAGTTTTTCTATGTGTTCCAACTCCTACAATTTGCGGAATAATAATTGCAGAAAATAAAGGAACACATAAATTTTATGTGGAAAACACCTGGCTCAATAGGTGAAAAAAACACGACCTACTTCCCAGTAGGATTTTCCCAAGCTCTTCACTAAATCAATGAGCCAAACATCATTTATAAACTCTTTTGTAAACATAAGGACTAACTCTAATCCCCTTGTGGCAAACTAGCCTCTAGCTATTTGCGACAACCTTCAAGTTAACTCTAACTTGAATACTCGGTACCAATTACAAATGCTTCTAGATAAAGCTGAAAGATACACTTTGTAATCACCTACTACAAATAAACTAGACTAAAAGACAACAATGGAACTGGTTCTTCTAGCTGGTTCAAGTAGCTTCAGAATTGCACAGGAAATTCTCACACGAATTGCTTACAAAATTGCTTTGGTAATTTTGTTCCCAATTCTTGTTTTGATTCTATGTTTGTGCGCACTTGTTCAATAAGAACACTTGACAATATATAGGATCAGTAGAAAAGGAGTTGTACTAGAATTTGGAGATATACTAGAATTCGGATGCGACTCTTCCTTGGTGGAAAAGTTCTAGTTGATCTCAACTCCATAGATCCTCTTCTATCTTGATTCTGTCCTTACTGAATAAGGATTCCATCTCCCTATCAATTTGCAACCTTTTCGATCAGGAGATATATCTTCAGATCACTGATTCTGTTTATCTCATGTTTGTGATCACACCTCACCTGCTATTAACTCTGCATGTCTATGTCTCCAGTGATGGACGTGGTTCAACTCTGAGTTCATTTGTCAATCTTCAAAACCATTCAGCTTCTTGATCCAACAATCAGCCTTCCAAAAAAACCTCAAGAGGTATTCAATTATCGTTACACGACGAATTACAAACGAGGTCCCAATCGATCGGACCTTCGAAAAATCCAACGAGTACAAAAAACACATGTTAAGGCATACCAAAAATTTTCACTAAGTCTTTTAGCGGGTAAGAGGGAAAAATCGTAGCCACTTTAGAGACAAAATTGGCCCAACCTAAAAGAGCATAAGGACTAACCTAAAAGAGCCTAAGGGCCAATATTAAAGCTTAAGAGCCAATATTTAAGAACATATAGGCCAAAGCACACGGGGCTCGAGACCTTACTCAGCTCGGACTCGAGAGTCCCATCACCCCGAGCTCACGTCTAATCGAATTAAAGCTTAGCTCGGGGATAAAACCTTAAGAGGTATTTTATCAGTAAACCTAAGAAAAACAATCAAGGAAACTCCTTTTTCATATATTTAAAAGGTGTTACAAAGGAGTTAAGCAAAACAAAAAGAAGATCACAAAAGATAGAAAAACATTTCTACACCAGGGGGGCGTCCTCTCCCCCCCCCCCCCCCCCCCCCCCCCCCCCCCGAGCCAGTAATTTCCCTCGGTCTGTCTTTCCCTCGGGGCCAGCCTCTTCTTCAATCTCCTCTTCACCTCCGGAACCACCGTGGACATATTCGACATCGTCATCATCGTCAGAGGTGAGAACAAATTTGGCATCAGTTTCATCTGCCTTAGCCTGTTTTATCTCTTCGGAGAGATCTAAGCCTCTAGCATGGACCTCTTCTAGAGTCTCCCTCCGAGATCGGCACCTGGTGTAGTCATTGCTTCATTTCTCTCGGTCGGCAGCTACTCTCAACTCCATCTGAGCATCGGCAGCATCCTTCAAATATATGGCGACCATTCTGTCAGCCTTGATTTGTATCTCCTTGTCTTCAGCCCGGGCTTCCATAATTTCGGCCTCGGCCTTTGCAAGACCAGCTTCGAGCTCGACAATTCTGTCGGCCTGAACCGAACTGCTCTCTTGGGCACTCCGAAGTTGGATCTCAAGGGCATATACTCTCGCTAGTACATCTTCTTTCACTGTATCCAAGGTGTCCATCTTCGCTTTACATTTATTACGTTCAGAGTTGACTTGATCGACCTCACCTCGAAGTCGCTCCAGCATCTCCACTTTTACTGCAGTTTACACATCGAAGTGTTAGACTCCGAAGATGGGAGAGGAAGCCCGTATTCTTTCAAAACAGAGGTTACCTGCTTCTCCAGCTCATCCTCGTATTCACGAGCCTTGGTCAATTCCGACCGAATATTCTTCAGTTCCTCCTCCTTTTTATCGTAAAGGAGCCTTAGAGCTTTCTCTTTGCTCAAAGATTTGTGCAGCTCGGCTTCGCACTGAATTTGCTCGGCCTTAAATTTGTTGAACGCCTGCAAAGAAAAAAGGAATGATAAGTTAGCAAAGGAGGAAATCATAATGTTAAAGAGATTGCAACATTACTAGAACTTACACTGGAGAAAAGGCGTTGGGCGTCTTCGAAGGTCGAGGTTGCATCAACAAGGTTGGCTTCATTGACCCCAGCAAAGCAACCCTAGAAGGGGTCATTTTCACTTGGGAGTCCGCCTAATTCGGGAATCTTCAGGTTTTGAGCATCCCTAATAGCGTTCTCGGAATAGGCCGGGAGCGACAGGAAATGACCTGCTGTCACGGCCTCGGGGAGATCACCCGAGATGCTCTGTTCAGGCAGAGGAGCTACGAAGCTTGCTCCTTTTGGAGTACTACCAGAAGTTTGGGAAGCGGTCACCACATCAGGTGATGTAGGGCCTTCGTCCCTCTTTTCTTTCGAAGTCCCTTATTCGTGGCTAGGGGCTCTGGTCTCAACGGGCTTGACAACCTTGGTAGATTTTTTTGTTCGAGCCACCAAAAATGAACCCTCCACCTTGTTGTCTTCATCGTCCATAAGCTGGTGGACTGAGTCAATATCCGCATTAATGACGATGCTATTCTTGCGCCTCCGAGCAGGATCTGCTTTGTTTTGGGTGTCCTCGCTCTTCGAGGACCTCTTTCTTTTATTATCCTTTTTTGGATTTGAAGCCGAAGGTTCAACGTTCTCCACGAGAGGGGGTGGCCTCATCTCAAAGAACTCCCCAATGCCTGCCACAAAAAAGTTAAGTTATAGAAAGAGGGGCATTATTAATAAGAAAGGAAATACTGAAACACAAACCATGGTGTTTTGCTTCCCACTTGCCCTTCGACAAGTCCCGCCACTTGCCTTTGTCATATGAAAAAGTAGCGGCTAGTTTACAAACCGAGTCCTCGAGGCCGAAGACCGCATTGGTCATCCACGGGATCACTACGGAAAAAGGAAAAGAATATTCCGTGAAGCTTAGCAAAAATTATGGAAAAAACTAAAAAGAAAATAATTCCACTCATGTTCGAAGTTCCATTGTTCAGGGAACGGCATGTGCTCCTCGGGAATGACATTGTTGGTCCTCACCCGGATGAACCGGCTCATCCAACCTCGATCCCTGTCTTCGTCATTATTGGCAAAGAAGGACTTGGTCATTCGGCGTTGAAGTTTGATCAAACCTCGAAAAACCTGAGGTCGATATAAGAGGATGAGATAGATGAGGGTGAACTTGAGCCCAGCCTTTTCAACGAAGAACCTCATCATTATTACTATCAGCCAAAAGGATTAATGGATCTGGCCCAGGGTAATTTGATATCTTCTGCAGAATTCAAGCACGAGCCGATCGAGAGGACCCAACGTAAAGGGGAAAGTATACACACTTAGGAACCCCTCTACATGGGTTGTGATGTCCTCTTCACGAGAAGGTATCTGCAGCACGACCTTCTCTTCCCAACCGCACTCTTTTCTCACAGCTTCGAGGTGCTTTTTCGTAATTGAACTTATATACCTCAAAGCGTGCTCCCGACGGCCAAGGGCATCAGGTGGATTCTCGACCGTAAAATCCTTTTTTAAGGAACAGATGCCCGGTACAATCTCATGGAGCACCGTACAAGAGGAAGAAGAGGAGGTTCCTTCTTACTGAGGAACAAATTTGGAAGTTTTTGCCATTGATTTTTAGAAGAAAAAAGAAGAAGTTGGTAAGTCGTGGAGGTTTGAAAGTTGATATGGTGGAGGAGCTGGTGGTGAAGGGGAAGTTAGAGAATAAAAGAGGCGTTGCAAATAAAAGCGAAAGTTCTTAATGAGAAGTGTAAACAAATATTTATAGAGAAAATAGGTGGATGTTCATTGACATTGATGGCCGACCGTCTCTGACATACATCTAATGATTTGGGGAAGATAACCGATGGGATGCTTCGGTCGTTTCAATACTTGCTTCATGGGAATGATGTCACCATTGGGGACTTCAAAAACTCAAAAATGAAAATTGTTTCTTGTCATTTCATTCTAAGAAACGCGAGGAAATCTGTATACGGTCGAAATCAGGAAGCCCGATTTTGTAAGCTCGAGATGTTTCCTCGAGGGGAGAAGTTCAGAAGAGGTCGAGCTCGGGTTTGAAGGTGGAATAAGAGGTTTGAGGTCCTGGGTGCTAGTTGAGCATTGAAACCAGGTACGATCGATGACGAATAATGTCGTTATGAGTTTGTCATGGAAAGGACAAGATTCTCGCCACGTCCCCAAAGATCATGGCACAAATTCCGGGATAGCTTTGTACGAATTAGTACAAATCCTTACTAGGTTGTTATACAACTGTACCAATAAAATTCTTTATTGTAAATAGAAGTGTATTGATATTTAGCTTAAAGTGTATATATTTCTATGTATATCGCCTCGTATTTTACTTTTGTTTCATGATTTTTAGATGTTAAATATGATGATTTATATTAATTTGAGGTTTTTTTATGTTTAAGAATGATTCGGGATCAATTGGGAGCGAAACACGCGAAATTAGAGCCAAAACGGACGAAACCGGGAAATCGGCGATTTTGGGTGCCACAGTGTAACGACCCGACCGGTCGTTCCTTGAGATTTACCCCATTTTCCCTA
Organism: Nicotiana paniculata; assembly: GCA_005239505.1. Lineage (NCBI taxonomy): Eukaryota > Viridiplantae > Streptophyta > Magnoliopsida > Solanales > Solanaceae > Nicotiana > Nicotiana paniculata. The sequence continues at coordinate 14,960 of MDKI01114971.1, read as the reverse complement.
TTTCTACATTTGTTATGTATCACTATCTTGTTTTTGATGTGTTGGATCAGTTGGTTTGGGTCCGGAGTGGTTATAATAAGAGTTTAGGCATTTAGCCTTTTAAAGTAGCCTAATAGTTGAGAAAGTCAACTGAGAGTTGACTTATTGGTAAACGGCCTTGGAATGTGGATTTTATGGCTCGAGAAGCTTCGTTAGGTGATTTGGGACTTAGGAGTGTGTTCGGAATATTTTTGTGATATCCGGTGTAAAATTAGGCGTGAATTAGTGAAAGTTAGTTTTTGGCGATTTTCGGTCGGCAATGGAAAATAGGCTATCGAGGTCTGAATGGAATTCCAGAAGTTGGAACAGGTTCATAATGTCATTTTGGATATGTCTGCAAAATATCAGATTAATCGGAGGTGATTTGGTTGGTTTCGGCGTAGTTGACGAATTTTAGGAGTTTCAAAGTTTTTAGGCTTGAATTTGATGAAACTTTGGTGTTTTCGTGTTGTTTTTGGTGTTTCGAGGGCTGGACTAAGTTGGAATGATGTTATGGGATATGTTTGTATGTTTGGTTGGGGCCCCGAGGGGCTCGGGATTGATTTCAGATGGTTGACGGGGAGTTGGAGTGATTTTTGGAAAATCTGTTGTGCTGGTTTGCTGGTATTTTTGCACCTGCGGAAGGGGAGTCGCAGGTGCGATTATGCAGGAGCGGAAGGGGAGGTCTCAGGTGCGAGTTTTGCCTGTATAGGAGAGGTCCGCAGGTGCGAGGATTTTTGTCGCACCTGCGACGTCGCAGGTACGGAATGTTGGTCGCAGGTGCGAGAATGGGCCAGTTAAGTGAGTTTCGCAGGTGCGCACCATGGGACCGCAAGTGCGGCCAATTGTCCGTAGGTGTGGAAATGACTGTGCAGAACAGTATAAAAGGACCGCTCCGCGAAATTTATTAAGTTTTCATCAATTTGCATGCGGGAGGAGTCCATTGAAGGTGGTTTTGAGAGAGATTTTCAAGGTTCTTCAGCAAAGGTAAGTTCTTTAATTGTTAATCCCGTTACTATGCTATTTGGTTAAGATTAGGCTTGAAAATTTAAGGTTTTGGGTAGGAAAAAGTTGGAAAAATGGGAGGAAGGAATTGGGATTTCTTTTGAGGTTTTGGAATGGCAATTGTGGTCCGATTTTGGTGTTCTTGGTATGTATAGAATCATGGGAGGACGAGGTTTCTAATGATGTAAAAATTATTGAATTCCTAGATGTGGGCCTGGGGCTTGGGTTTGACCGAATTTCGAGATTTTTGTTTAATTTGATGATTTTCGATTGGGTTGTGTTCCATGAGTATATTTTAATGATGTTAACTTGTTTTTGGCTAGATTCTGAGCAATCAGGAGCCAATTTGAGGGGAAAAGGCATAGTGGACTAGTGTCGCAGCCCGGTAGAGGTAAGTAATGGTCTTAAATCTTGTCCTGAGGGTATGGAACCCCGGACTGCATTATTTTCTCACTGAATTTGGGATGGCGCATATGTCGGATGACGAATATGTGGCGCGCACTGATTTTTTGATTGGACTAGTTCCTCCCCGCGACGACTAATGAGTTGCTTATTTACTCAAAAACTTGTGATAAATTATGTTCTAAAGATTTGTGAAATATTTGGGCTGTAAGCCGTGTTTGGGGCCTCGTGCCGATCTGTTTAGACCCTTTGAGGGCGTTTTACTGATGTTTTCCTCACTACCTGTTGATGATTTTACTCAGCATCATTGTGCATACTGTTTTATTTGAAACTCAGCCTGATTCACACTACATAAGCATTAAAATGACGTTTTCGGGTCGAGTACCCTGTTCTACTACTTCGCCCGAGGGGCTTTTCGAGTGGTTCCACCGAGTGTGGCCGAGGGCCAAGAGTGATGGTGAGGTGCTGGGTGATATTAGCGCTTGGGTTGAAAGAGCTCCTCCAGAGTCTGTATACACCCCCAGTGAGTGCACCGACTGCGAGTGATTGAGTGATTGGGAGGCATGAGTGTCTGTGAGGTGCTGAGTGATTGTGAGGTGCTAAGGGATTGTGAGGCATGCCCGAGGGGATGATTATGAAACATGTTTTTGCCCGAGGGGCTACTTATGATTTTACTAAGTTTATTTGCATGCCAAATCTTGTTTTGAAGTTGTTAAAAATGTGCATTGTTTTAAGGACTTTTATGAAGTTAATTTCTAAGGCATGATGATTTCGTATATCTATGTATACTATTGGAAGGTAAGGCTGTGTATATTGTCACTTGATGGCATTGATTTTTGTGTGATTCCTTGCTACTTAGACTTGATTTATCTCCATTACTACTGAGTTGGCGTACTCACATTACTCCCTGCACCTCTGTGTGCAGATTCAGGAGCAAAGATCGAGCATTAGCTTCTATATATATACATATATATATATATATATATATATATATATATATATCACAGCGGAGCCGGATCGTGGGGATATAGAGGTAGTTGTTCAGCGTTCGCAGCATCCCTGTTTTTCCTTCCTGTTGTATTTAGTTTTGGTTCGGAGTTTTGTATTATAATACTTTATGTTGGCTTATTTCACTAGATGTTCATGACATGTTGGCTCCGGGTTTTGGGGATGGCAGTACTGTATATAAAATTTTCCCATTATTTTAAGTAAATTTTCTGTATATTGTTGTGAATTGCTTGAAACTTAAATGGGATTTTCAAAAGAAATTGTGAACATGCGGTAGTAGGCTAGCCTAGTTCCACGATAGGCGCTGTCACGGACAGTTAGGATTTGGGGTCGTGACACACAGGTAGCACCCAGCCCCACCTGTGACGTTGTGGGCAGTAGCTAAATATGGGGCAGTGCCCTGGTGGGCGCTCGGTGCTAGCCAGGGCGCCGGTGACGAGAATTTTGTCCTATTTTGCCCGGGACACGGTTATTTCGGACCTAAACCTACCCAACACGTATAAAAGCAAGTCTAAGCTTATTTTTGAATGAGCTAACATATTTTGGAGGGGAATTCACATGGAGGAACATACACCACGCTTGGAGGAGGATTCTACCTAGTTTTTCTTCTCTTCTCTTCCTTTAATTTCATAGTTTATTAGTTCTAGAGTTTTGGGTGCTACATGAACGTTGTAGTTTGAAGCTTGAATTTTTCTTATTATTTTATCATATTGGTTTATTTATTCAATCTTGCACTTAATTATTTGATTGCTTGATCACCAATTGAATACTACCTACGAATCTAGGATTGAACTCGGGAGAGGGAATTCTAGATTGCATATAAGATTGGGTAAAGCAAGATCTTAACCCTTCAAGGGAGCGTATTTGCGGTTAGGATATGAATATACCTAATCGCCTTGCTTGGTTATTATACGGGAATTATTAATGCGTTCTTGTTAATCCTAATTTCATAGGAATATAGGCGTTAGGTTAGCTTGAATAGGCGAGTCGTACTTCGGGAGAAGGCTACGAGCAATATTAACCTCGTCAACAAATAAACTAGATAAACTAATTAGACAATTTAGGTGAAAAACTCAACGGGATTGTTAGCCAACCCATAACTCTAGAATATCGTCTCTCATTGAATTCGTCTCTAAAATTTTGCCAACTTGTTTCTTTAATCTCTTAATTTGTTACTCTAGATTAATTTTAGTTAAATATTCATACTAAAAGAATCACTTAAATAGATTAGTTGTTTGGGTTTAGTTTAGTTGATAGTTAATCACAAGTTCCTGTGGATACGATATCTGGATTCACAATCCTATATTACTTTTCGACCACGTATACTTGTGTGTGCGTTTGGGAGAAACATGTACCTTATTTAAGATTTCCCCTCCTATATAAAGAAAACTCCAATCATTTGTAAAAAGGAGACCTCAGTCCGAGGTAAAGCACGCATTCATCAAAGACGAGGTAACCAAACTCCTTAAGATAGGGTCCATTAGGGAAGTTAAGTATCCCGAATGGCTAGCTAATGTAGTAGTATTCCCTAAAAAGAGAAACAAACTTAGAATGTGTATAGACTACAAAGATTTGAACAAGGCATGCCCTAAAGAGTCTTTCTTATTGCCCAACATTGATAGATTGATCGATGCCACGGTCAGCCATGATATCCTTACATTTCTCGATGCCTACTCCGGATACAATCAAACTCGAATGAACCCGGTGGACCAGGAAAAGACTTCATTTATCACAAAGTTTGATACATATTGCTATAAGTAATGCCCTTTGGGCTAAAAAATGCAGGGGCTACATACCAATGCTTAGTTAATAAAATGTTCGAACATCAAATAGGTAAATCTATGGAAGTTTATATTCATGACATGCTAGTTAAGTCCCTGCGCACAGAGGACCATTTGACTCATTTGCAGGCAACATTCGATATCCTAAGAAAATACAACATGAAACCTAGCCCCGAGTAATGCGCTTTTGGAGTTAGATCGGGCAAGTTCTTAGGATTCATGATGTCAAACAAGGGGATCGAAATCAACCCAGAAAAAATCAAAGCCATCGAGGAAATCACCGTCGTAAACAATGTAAAAGTTGTACAACGGTTAACCGGACGGATAGCTGCCCTAGGCCGATTTATCTCGAGATCATCGGATCAGATTCATCATTTGTTCTCCTTACTCAAGAAAGGTAACGACTTTGCATGGACTCCGGAGTGTCAAAAAGCCTTAGAAGAATTAAAACGGTATCTCTCGAGCCCACCATTGCTTCATACTCCGAAGGAGGATGAAAAGCTCTACTTATATTTAGCCGTATCCGAGGTACCGGTAAGTGGCATGTTGGTTCGAGAAGAACAAGGTACGCAATTTCTTGTTTATTATGTAAGTCGAACCTTAGGAGATTTTAAAACCACGTACCCACATTTAGAAAAGTTAGCTCTTGCATTAGTAAGTGCATCTAGAAAATTAAAACCATACTTTCAATGCCATCCTATATGTGTATTGACTACGTACCCGCTTCGAAATATCTTGCATATCGATTGGCCAAATGGGCCATTTAACTTGGAGGGTATGATATCCAATATCAACCCCGAACGACTATCAAGTCTCAAATTTTGGCAGACTTTGTGGCCGATTTCACGCCTGCCCTCGTACCCGAAGTAGAAAAAGGAACTCTTGCTAAAAATGGGTACATCATCGGGGGTATGGACCCTCTTCACGGATGGTGCCTCAAATGTGAAAAGGTCTGGGCTCGATATAGTTTTAAAACCTCCTATGGTCAACATCACTAGGAAAACTATCAAAACCTCGAAATTGACTAACAATGAGGTCGAGTATGAGGCCATGATTGCAGGTCTTGAACTGGCCAAGGGCCTAGCAGCGGAGGTCATTGAGGCCAAGTGTGACTCCCTTTTGGTAGTAAGCCAAGTAAGCGGAAGCTTCGAGGTTCGAGAAGATAGGATGCAAAGGTACTTAGACAAACTTCAAGTGACATTGTATCGCTTCAAGGAATGGACACTGGACCATATACCTCGAGAACAAAATAGTGAGGCTGATGCACTTGCAAATTTGGGGTCGTCGATCGAAGAAGATGATATTGTCCCAGGGACTGTCGTCCAATTGTCGAGGTCGGTGATCGAAGAAGGCCATGCGGAAATTAACTCAACAAGTTTGACGTGGTATTGGAGGAATAAGTATGTCGAATACTTGAAGCACGAGAAGCTCCCCTTGGACCCAAAAGCATCGAGAGCCTTACGAGCCAAAGCAGCTCGGTTCTCACTTGATGAAAATGGAACATTTTATAGAAGAACCTTCGACGGACCATTGGCAATGTGTTTGGGACCAAGGGACATCGATTATGTACTACAAGAAATCCATGAAGACACATGTGGGAACCACCCCGGTGCCGACTCTTTCATTCGTAAGGTTATTAGAGCAGAATATTACTGGGATAACATGGAAAAAGATACTAAGGAGTTTGTCCAAAGGTGTGATAAATGTCAAAGGTTCGCACCAATGATCCATTAGCCCGGTGAACAACTTCATTAGGTCCTATCCCCGTGGCCATTCATGAAATGGGGAATGGACATCGTCGGCCCCCTACCAACGGCGCCAGGTAAAGCTAAATTTATTTTGTTTATGACTGACTACTTTTCAAAATGGGTAGAAGCGCATGCCTTCGAGAAAATAAGATAAAAATAAGTAATTGACTTCATATGGGACCACATCGCATGTCGATTTGGGATACCCGGCGATATATTATGCGATAATGGGAAACAATTCATCGGCAACAAAGTAACAAAATTCCTCGAAGACCATAAAATCAAAAGGATATTATCGACGCCCTATCACCCGAGTGCAAATCGCCAGGCCAAGTCCACAAACAGAACTATCCCTCAAAACCTGAAAAAGAGATTGAATGATGCTAAAGGGAAATGGAGATAAGTATTTCCCGAGGTTCTATGGGCATATCGAACAATGTCGAAGTCGAGCACGGGGAAAACCCCATTTTATTTGGTGTATGGATCCGAAGCACTGATTTCATTCGCGATCGGGGAACCCAGCGTTAGGTTTCAGTATACTACCGAGACTTCGAACCACGAGGCCATGAACACTAGCCTCGAATTACTAGATGAAAAACATGAAGCTGCACTAGTTCCAATGGCCGCACAAAAGCAAAGGTTCGTGAGTTATTACAACAGAAGGGCAAACCTCCGCCATTTCGGAGTCGGGGACTTGGTCCTAAGGAAACTCACCCTCAATACTCGAAACCCAAATGAAGGGAAATTGGGCCCCAATTGGAAAGGACCGTACCGAATCCGCAGAATCATAGGAAAAGGATCCTATAAACTTAGCACAATTGAAGGCGAACAACTACCAAACAATTGGAACATATCGCTACTGAAATGATACTATTGTTGAGGTATGACCTTCTCCCTTTTCTGTTTTTCATTTATATTTAAGATTAACCCCTTGAAGATGTCCGATTGAAGACAGGAGCACCCCTCAACTCGAACACCATGGGTTTTAAAGCATGCGTTGCACTCTTTTTCCTTAGATCGGGTTTTATCCCAAATGGGTTTTACCGGCAAGTTTTTAACGAGGCAACACTTATATGTTATCTAAGGGAAATTCAACAAGTATTAAAGGCTTCTTTTTAATTTACCTCGAATACTGGGGGGGCATCACCATCGGAGGTTGCATTTTTCGGAGAAAGCAATTCATGTCGAGAGGGCCTCGATAGGAAAATGATGTAATGGGCTAAACGGTCAAATGAACCGTGTCCATGTAGAGAAGTCGAGCGCCCAACAGCAAAACATGTACGCATGTATCAATTATTCAAAGAAGCACTGTTATTATATCAAAACACTTTATGTCTCAAAAGAAGTCTACTATTATACGAAACTTCACGCTTATAATTCTACAAGAAACGGCCCGAGGGCCAGAACGTGAACGCACCCCGATTACTCGGGGAGTATAATCGAAAATCATCACATCGAGTCGTCGAGTACTCGAACTCATAAGACCTCAAAGAGGCATGATCAAACTCATAAGACCTCAAAGAGGCATCCCCTCGATATAAAGGCCAAGGCCATCATACTCGGGGACTAAAGGCTACGACTATACTAAAGACTACGGTCATACTAAGAGGCTACGGCCATACTAAAGACTATGGTCATATAAAAAGTCTACATCCTAGATAATGCGGCTCGGAGACGTCTGACTTCCGCCATAAAACTAAAGGCCTTCAAACACTTCGAAAAATTGGTTAAATCAGGATACCCTCGGCAAAAGAAAATAATGAAGGGCTTCGATGAAAATAGCCCTCGAATAAATCGGAGGCTTCGATAATATCAGCCTTCGATTATCGGTACACAATGAATTACAGAAGAGGTTCCAATTAATCGAACCTTCAAAAAATCCAGCAAGTGCAAAGAACACATGCTAAGGCAATTTTCACTAAGTCTTTAGCCGGAAAGAGGGAAAAATCATAGCCATTTCAGAGGGCCGAATTGGCCCAACCTAAAAGAGCCTAAGGGCCAACCTAAAAGAGCCTAAGGGCCAACCTAAAGAGCCTAAGGTCCGGTATTTAAAAGCCTAAGGGCCAATATTTAGAGAGCTTAAAGACCGAATCACACTGTGCTCGAGACCTTACCTAGCCTTCATCCCGAGCTAGCGTCAACCCAAAGAAAAAGCTCAGCTCGAAGATTGAAACTTAAGTGGTAACCTATCATCTATCGTTGATCAAACACAAAAGCTAAGGTCATTATATTCTAAGCCCAATAGGCAGAACGATTGTCTACAACACCAAATTTCGTTTCACAGATAAAGACAAAACGGAATTTAAGACGAAATGAAGATGAAGCGAAAAAGTTCTGTATATTCAAAAGATGATTCAAATGTACATTTACAAAACCCCCACATAGAGCCCTTACACAAAATAAAGAAAACAAAATAACCTAATCTACTTTCGGGGTCACCTGCTCGGAGGCAGTATCCACTGGAGCTACATCTTCGGTAGCCTCATCTTCGGGGTCCTTCTCCTCCTCCTCCTCCTCCTCCTCCTCCTCGGGGAATTCGCCTTCGTCTCCCTCACTCTCGGAGCCGCTGGCAGAATCCTCGTCGGTGGAGAGCAATGCAGCTGCCTCTTCTTCCAGGGCCTTTACTTTCTCGATTTCGGCAGAAAGGTCGAAGCCTTTAGTGTGCACCTCCTTGAGAGTATGCCTTCGAGACTCTAGATTAGCGTGATTGGTGGAACATGTTAACTTGAGATCGGCCGCAACAGAGATCTCCCGAGCCCGAGCATTAGCAGCAGCAACATTAATTCGATAAGAGGACACAAATGCATCAGCTTCAGACTTGGCCTTAGCTAATTCAGTGGACATCTCAGTGTGAAGCTCCTTAAACTTACAGCCCTCCTCTTTTTCACTCTGAAGTTGGTGCTCGACCGAAACCAGTTTTTCCAGAAGAGTGTCCTTCTCGGAGGCTAGACAGTCCACCCGAGGTTTTCAGCCTCTTTGTTCTTAAGCTCCTCCCGAAGTTGCCCTTTTTCTCTTATTATCCTTCTTCGATTTTGGAATCGAGGACTCGGTCCTTTCTCTAGGAGGGGCCGACCTCATTTCAGAAAAATCCCCAATGCCTGCATAAATTAAAATTAAGTATGAGAAAGGAAGTGTCTCCGATAAAGAAGAAAGTACCAGGATTTTATCATGATATTTGGCTTCCCATTTACCCTTCTACAAGTCACGCCATTTGCGTTTGTCATACGAGGAGGCCGCAGATAGTTTTCGAACCCAGTCTTCGAGATCGGGGATCGCATGGGGCATCCAAGCGACTGCTACAAACAAAGGTAAGAGTGTCATGCAAAACATAGTCTAAATACGGCAAATTACTGGGGATATAACTCCACTTATGCCCGAAGTTCCACTTTTCTAGGAACAACATTCTCTCTTCGGGGATGATGTTGCTGGTCCTCACTCAAATGAACCTGCTCATCCAGCCTCGATCTCTATCTTCGTCGTTGCTGGCAAAGAAGGACTTGGTTGACCAGCGTTGGAGTTTAATCAATCCTCAGAAAAGCTGAGGCCGGTACAGCCGGATTAGATGACTAAGAGTGAACTCGAGCCCCTCGGCCATGCTGGAGAAGTAGCGAATCATGATCACTATTCGCCAGAAGGATGGGTGGATTTTACCAAGGGTGACTTGGTATCTTATACAAAAATCAATCACAATTGGATCGAGGGGACCCAACGTGAAGGGATAAGTGTAAACACTTAGAAATCCCTCCACGTGAGTGGTAATGCTCTCCTCGCGGGTGGGGATTTGTACCACGACCCCATCCCCTCAACCACAATCCTTTTTCATCGCATTGAGGTATTTCTCTGTTATCGAATAGATATAACTCGAAGCATGCTCACATCGACCAGGAACATCGGGAGGATCAACGGTGAAGTCTTTCTTTAAGGTGCAAGCGCGGGAACAATCTCCTGAAGGGCCGTCGCCTTACCGTCAGCCGGACGGAAGAGGAAGAGGAAGTTTCCTCTTTTTGAGGAATGGTTTTTGAAGTTTTCGCCATAGGTTCTGGTTAAAGGAAGTGGAAAAAGATGGGGTTTGATGATTTTTGGCACTGAAAAGGCGGAGGAGCTGGTAAGGAGAAAGAGATGAAGAGAAGAAGAGAGTATATAAGTTCCAAAGAGGAAGTAAAGTTCTTAATGGGATAAGGAACCTTGTATGTATAAGAGAGTGGCGACGTTTCGACGGCATTAATGGCCGACTATCACTGGCACGCATTTAATATTTTGGAGAAGCGTACGAACGGGACATTTCAGTCATCTCGAATGCTTACATCACGAAGATGATGTCATTATTAGGGACTCCGAAAACTCGAAGCTCAAATCGTTTCTTATCATTTTATTCCAAGAAACGCGAGAACTATCTATGCACGGTCGAAATTAGGCTGATTTCATGGGTTCGAGGAGTCACTCCGAGCCCGAGTTCAGAATGTACCAAGCAAGCTCCGCAGATCGAGCTCGAGCCTGATCACGGAGTTTAAGGCCCGAGGACCGAAGCGCATAATAAATACCGAGGCCGAGTATGACCTACCCCGAGATAATGTCGTTATGGGTTTATAACAGAATGGGCGAGATTCCCGCAATGGCACAAAGATCAAGGCGTGAGTTTTGGAACAGATTTGTACGAATTTGTACTAGGCGGTTAGACAGTTGTACAATTAGATTCCTTACTAGAAATAGAAATGTACCTTACTTAGGATTCCCCTATTATATAAAGGGGATACCATTCTTTTGTAAAGTTCATCAATCATTGGAAAAGAATATACACTTTTACTTTCTTGCTCATCACTCATCACAATTGTTCCTTAGCTTTATTATCCTTCGTTTACTGTTCATATTAGTGTACTTCGAGGCCCTCACAGCTCTAGGTCGAGACTTTCTCATACACTTATTTGGTCTAGCTTGCTCACTTAACTTACTCGTTTGTCTTCTTGTTTATCAATTAGTATTGGACTAAATCACGTATCTTTAAGATCTCAGCACAAATTTAATTGTTACTCAGATTTTAGGGTAAATAGTTATGATGGAAAAGTCTCTATATTGAACACTCTCTTAATTTGTTAATGCATTGAGAGAGTATGAGATGAGAGAAGCAGATAGTGAAAATGAATATGTTGATCAAACTATGGTGGAACGATCCGACTGGTCGTTCTATGTACTAGAGCCTTATTTCCTTGTTTGATGCTTTCCATATGATTATTATTATTATTATTATTATTATTATTATTATTATTATTATTATTATTATTATTATTATTATTATTATTATTATTATTATTATTATTATTATTATTATTATTATTATTATTATTATTATTATTATTATTATTATTATTATTATTTTTTGTGATTTGTGGGGTTGGTTTGGTTTCAGGAAGGCTTGAGAGAGAATTAGAACACTTAATTTTATTTTTAGAAGTTTAAGTTGTAAGAGTTGACCAATGTTTGACTTTTGAGTATACGTTTTCGAATTTTTAATTTGATGATTCCAATAGTTTTGGATGGTAATCTTGGACTTGACTATATGTTGCGATTTGGATCTGGAGGCTCCTATGAGGTTTTGGCTCTATTTGTCGAAAGTAAGCAATTTGAAGGATGGGAGAGTTCATAGGTTTGACAAGAAGTTGACTTTGATGCTATCAAAATCCGATTGTTTTTTCTGGACTTCAGATAGATTTATTTGGTTGTATGGAACTTGTGTGCAAAGTTTGTTTGTAATCCGGAATGTGTAGGTGAATTCATATGCATTCAGTAAAGTTTGAACTTTTGTAAGTTAAGAGACGAATTTGATCTTCGATTGTTGGTTTTAAGGTTGTTTTTGATGTTCGAAGCCTCGGTACAAGTTTGTACAAAATGATTAGACAAGGTCGCGGGATGGTCAAGAATGTTTCAGGATAGTTTTAGACCATTTTGGTTAAGTTTAGGGCAGTTGATTTGTTCTTGTGTTTGCAGTTCTTCGTGATCGCGGAGGAGGTTTGGCCTATTAGACTTTGTCAATCACGTTGGTGGACAGGATGTCGAAATCACTTAGGCTTGTGGAAAGGTGATCAATGCATTTCTCATGGGGGAACTAGAACAAATATAACCTCTGTTTCGATACGCGATTATCATTAGTGGACTAGCTTATATTTGTTCCTCAAAACTAACAACTTTCAACTTCTTAATTTTACCCAGTTAAAACAAAATTTCTTATTAAGACAGAGTATTACTATGCAAGACAACAATATTCACCACACAATTTTTTTGTAAATTTTTTTAAACATAAAACTTGCACAGATCCGAAATAGTTAAAGAGCCGAAAAAATCTAATTGCACCTCATATTCATGTCTTTTCCCTATTTAATTTTTTTACTCTCCTGAAATTTTACATCTATTAAACAGAATACTAATTCTAGAAAATCAATTATTTTTATGGAAATAAATAATCTTCAAGGACACAAATACAAATTAAAAATTTAAATTTAGTGAAAAATAATTAAAAATAAAGAAATTGCATAGAGTTATTATATACACCTAAATACAAATTCTAATCTTGCTGTAGAAATTGTGGTTGCTATCATGCCAAAAAAAATAAAATCCATCAAATATTAATTTAATTTCTTTTTTAGCTAAATTTATGCATATAATTATAATTGCATAGACAAATCAGTATTGATTTTCACAAAGACACAAACTGAAAGAGAGAAGACTAAGGGGTCGTTTGGTTGGAATACGATTTATACTGGTATAAGTTATGCCTGTGTAACTTATATTGGGATAAGTTATGCTGGGATTAGTTATGCTGGGATTTTTGTTTATTTATTGTTTGGTATGTTGTATTAAGAATGACAATTGCATAATTTCTAAGAAGAAGGTACAAGTTATACCAGTGCTAATTACCCCACCTTCTATAAGGTATAAGTTATCCCAGTGTTAAAATTAACACCAGGATAACTTATACCTGGTTTGCTAACCAAATAGAGCATTAAAGTGGTATTAAATTTTTATATCACCCTTATACCTTCTTATACCTCATACCAAACGACCCCTTATTAGTTATCCTTTTGCGGGGAAGTGCACATTTAGCCATTTGTCACACCTCCTTTTTCCACTATCCCTCAATTAATGAAAGGGGTAATAAGGGAGTTTTTCCACTTTAAGTGACATTATTCGGTTTCGGGACTTATTATTGTTTTCAGAGTCGCCACCCGAATTTTTGACGATGCTCCGGGACACCGTTTCGTTTTAGAATCCCAAACCAAAGAAATTTTGACTTTGTTTTAATTTTTGTCTGCGACCAGAAATCCGAGTAAGGAATTCATTTAACCTGGGAGAAGGTGTTAGGAATTTCCGAGCTCCGTGGTTCTAGCACGGTCGCTTAACTATTAATATTTGGCCTAATTATCTGATTATTTACGTATTTTAAACTTATTGTGCTTTTAACCTTTTTCACTTGTTAGACGCTTTCAATATTTATGGATTTATCTTGAAATAAGTCACGATGGCGTGCACTTATTTGTTCTTAGACACATTATAACTACGCCACATGAAATGCACCCGCAATTACAAAGTGTGATTTTATTATAGTTTGAAGTTGAAGACGGGGACATGAGTTGTCGCACCCGACTGTAGATTACGTGGTCAAAACTATGGTCATGACGATTTTATAGTGCCTATTTGAGGCTATGTTCGTTTATTCTTTATGCTTTCCATTTGAGTGGGCATTTTTGGTTTTAAAAAATCAATTAGGACGTTTATGGATCTTGGACAACTTACGATGGCGTACACTTGTTATTTTTTAGCACGTGGCAAAAACGTCACATGAAATGCACCCGTGATTGCTACGTGTATTTTATTAGTTGTTTAGAGTTAAAGGTCGGGGGCATCAGTTGCTACTCCCGAGTGTAGGTTAAGGTAATTTGAGGTAATACTCAATTTTTGTCAAGTTTCAAAGTAAAGGTGTTCATTCTACCTAAGGATTACCTAAAATGATGTTCAATAGCCTAAAGATAACATGTTTTGGCCTATGGCCTCATTTAAGCCCCAAATTGTATCACTTTAGGCCATCCTAATTAGGTCATTTGGATATGATTCGAAAAACAGTTAAGAACAAACATGCTAACACATCTCACATCTATATGGTAAGAAATAAGGAAAATTTTGAATTGTGAGTATAAGGTTACATGTACAAGATTTCTTTACTATTTGATCTACTCCTATATACTAAACAAGAGTATTTATACACAGCTCATGGATCCAACATGGAATTTTGTCTTAAATTTTGTGACAGAACAAGCCTTAAAAACTGAATTAAGCCATGGTTGCTTTTATTTAGAGCGGACAATCTAAGAAAAGATCCGGATTTTAGATTCTATCTTTTTGATAATCGATTCAAAACCCATGTGTGTTCAGTAGTGAGAAATTTACATCGGATTTCGTGAATGAAAACACTTCTCATGCTAATTGACAACAGAAGAGAAAAGGACTGGTTACAGATTGCTTAACACAGTTAATGGGTCTAACATTCCAGGCCCCATAGCCTGAAATTCAGACACTATCAGGCTCAATTGGGCCATGTTTACGAGTCTGGCCCAGCTCGGGTGACCTTGGCAGGGTCTGGACCACAACTACTATAGTAATAAACGTTTCAGAATTAAGAAAAATACAACTGATCATAAATTTTATATAGTTCAGTCCATATTTACAACTGAAAAAAGGTGAAATGTATATAGAAGACTGTAGATATGCTATTACTATTACATTATTCCTAAACCATAGTAATACTGACTTTTACTAATAGGAAAAATAAAGAAGGGAAAACAAAACTAGTTGTTGCTCCTGTGCAAGCCAACAAACATGTCCTTCAAAGACTAAAACCTACATTTTTCAATGTTAATCTAAAATTATAAGTCCAAAGTTTGAGTATTTGGACAGTATTAACGACAGACCTTTGGGCATTTTGTGAGATGAATCTAGCCACAAAAGGAAG
>MDKI01264991.1:0-12703 GCA_005239505.1 Nicotiana paniculata | reverse complement strand
ACCCGACTATGCAAGAGTATTGGGAAGTTTGATGTATATAATGAATTTTACGCGACCAGATATAGCATGTGCTATTAGAAAACTGAGTTGATTTACAAGTAATCCCAATCAAATACATTGGATGGCAATGAAACGAGTTTTGGAGTATCTGAAACATACCCAAAATTATACTTTGCATTATAAAAAATATCCCTCCGTGATCGAGAGATATAGTGATGCAAATTGGATCACCGGATCATCTGAAGTTAAATCCATGAGGGGATATGTTTTCACAATTGGGGGTGGAGCAGTGTCTTGTAAATCATCCAAACAAACGTGCATCACCCGCTCTACAATAGAATCTGAATTCATAGCTTTATATAAGGCTGGTGAAGAAGTTGAATGGCTCCGGAATTTCTTGGAAGATATTCCATTTTGGCCCAAACCTTTGGCACATAGGGAGAGCAGGGCGTTATGTATAACGGAAAATCTCGTCATATACGACGGAGACATAATAACGTTAGAAAACTACTCTCTAGTAGTGTTATCACAATTGACTACGTAAAGTCAAGAGATAACGTGTCGGATCCACTTACAAAAGGCCTATCTAGAGAGACAGTTGAAAGATCATCAAAGGGAATGGGGTTAAGGCCTAGGACAAGTCATCATGGCGGTAACTCTACCTAGAAGACTGGAGATCCCAAGAGCTAAGTTCAAAGAGATCAAACAAAGTCATGAATGACGGTTCAACATTGTCAAATAACTCAACCCATTCTCGTGATGAAGACAATGTTCAGAAATCAAGGTAAAGCATTAAGGCTTTTTGATGAGTCAATAAAGCTTAAATCTTTTTAATGATTTGCTAAGTATGGAAAGATATGACCAGATAGTGTGTCTTTAGGATTACACGTTTATGAATCACCTATGTGAGTGTGAAGTGTAAGTCGCTTCAAGGGGAATGAAAGTAAAGGCCCATTCTCTAAGCACTCATGAAATCAGGCGGTGTTCATGGTTGAAACAAACACAACCGTGAGAACCATAGATGGTTAAGGATTGATTGTGTGACTTATGTTGTCTAGGTATACAACAAAGCTCGACGGTTCAAAGATATCAAATCTACCGATTGACCGAGTATATCCGATATAAGTTCACTACGGAAAGTTCAAAGGGAAACCTACTTATCCAGAAGCAATTAATTCTTGCATGTAAAACACACACACGTCCGTGCATTCCTTTATTTTATAGACATTCCCCATTCATGTGGGGGATTGTTGGTCTTTAAGCTTAGTGTAGCTTAATTTTAAGCTTGGTGTATCTTAAAGAGAGTGAATGGAAAATGGTGGGAAAAGCTTAGTGTAACTTAATTTTAAGCTTGGTGTAGCTTAAAGATAGTGAATGGAAAATGGTGGGAAAAGAAATGGAGGGAAGTGAACTTTTGAATTAGTGCATTGTGTCCCTCATTGGAAGAAGGAAAGAAAATCTATGTGTATATATAGATAAGCTCTTCTTCTAGCTCTTAAAGAGTTGAGAAGAAGGCAAGCCTCGCGTCGTCGTCGTCGCTCGCTTGGCTCGGCTTCGGCTTCGGCTTTGGATTTGGATTTGGATTTGGATTTGGTCAAAGATTGATTGATTAA
The DNA here is from genome assembly GCA_005239505.1 of Nicotiana paniculata. Lineage (NCBI taxonomy): Eukaryota > Viridiplantae > Streptophyta > Magnoliopsida > Solanales > Solanaceae > Nicotiana > Nicotiana paniculata. The sequence goes on along the minus strand of MDKI01264991.1, from coordinate 11,090 downwards.
TCTTTTTAGACAAAGGTTCGGTCCGTTTTTCTTTTACAGATTATTTTAAATCCGTTTTTAATTTTTCCGCAATCTTCACACCTGTTCCAACAGCTATGGTTGTTCTGAAAGGTTGCAAAACCTTTTCAGAAACAGTACCAAATTGGCTATAAATATGCCTTGAATCCCAGAATCTTTACTTACTAAATTTTCTGATCTTCTTCTTCTTCTTCTGCACAAAAATATTCCTGTGTGTTTTACGACCATCAAGTGGTTCACTGATCGCCGGAGTTTTTAGTACCGATACGCTGGTGAGTTAAATCGTTCTATCCTGGGAGGATATATTCCAAACCTCGGGTACTTGAGGGGAATAATTTCCTTAAGGACACATTGTGTATTCAGTGGGCTCGGTTTATTCTTATATTATTTTTCCATAGAAAAGCTACAGACGCCCGGACTAGCGCGCCCGCCCTCAGCATGCGCTAGTGGTCGCGCTAGTCAGGTTTCTCATTGTCCCTGGTAAATTCCACTAGTGCGGCCGCACTAATCCCGCGCTAGATCCCGCGCTAGTAAGGTTTCTCACTATTTCTATATTTACAGAAAATTTATTATTTTTTATATTACAGCAATACATTTTATTAACATTTCTTATCCTCCAAAGTAAGGTAAGTCTTTTTTATTCATAAAAAGGATTCTTTCTTCTCTAAATTATTGATCATGTAAACCACGCAAGATTATGTAACATAGTTATACTATTCAATGGTTCACGCGGTTTAGTACTTTAAAAAACATTATTCCTGAAATTATTTGCTTCTTAGTGAAGGTTTTCATAAAATTTGTAGCTCTCATATTTGCCTGTATATATATTGGAGGGTATTCTGATTGCACCTAGCACACAAAAGAGAAGAGAAGAGAATACAAGACTTTAAAGATGGACGCAAACACCAACTCTGTCGTGCCCCTATTTACTCCTTACAAAGTGGGGAGATTTGACCTCTCTCATATGTCAGTACGATCAATATACACACCTCAATTTCATTGTTAATTAATCTTTGTTCTTTGAACAATCATATATACGTGTTACTTTTTAGCCTAGCTAGTAATTGAATTAGCTCTTTTATACATAATAACTAGAGTTTGTATTTAGAAACTGACCTTCAATATTACAACTGTTGAATGAAATGCATTGCAGAATAGTATTTCCAGCACTAACGAGGAACAGGGCACACAATAATATTCCACAGCAGCCACATGCTACTGAATATTATGCTCAAAGAGCTACTAACGGAGGTCTTCTCATTTCTGAAGCTGCTGCCGCATCCGATATTTCTCAGGGGTAAACTTATTACTCCTTCCTCCTCGATTCCCTTAGCATAGAGGCATATGTAGTGCTATAGAATCGGGTTCATCCGACCTTAGTATTTTCAACGCAAAGTATAAATTTAGTATAAAATTCAATAACCCATTGTAAGATAGTTTGTTATTTTAAAATTGAGAAGTGTAGAATTGTTCCCACATCAGAAGAGAGAAGTCTCTTTTGGAGCCTTTTAAGCACTTGTCACTTTCATGTCTTCGATTTAGGATACATACTTTTAAGTCTCCTAAGGTAAAATATATTTTACTTTAATTTTATTTTATGACAAAAAATCAGTTTATTTGAATTTTATATTCAAAATTTGAATACTTATGTCTATTTATGAAATGTTATGTCAAGATATGTCTGTTTGTGAAACAAGACATCTTTTCTAAAAGGGTATATCAGTTGCTTATAAATACACAAGAATTCCCAATGAAGTGGCGTAATAAGCTTTGTTGTGTCCCAAAGAGAATTATTTTGTATTTCCTCAAATCAGTATACTCTTTAAGAACAATTGATTTTCACGCTTCAGAGCCGTTTTGTTTATTATTTTCTAATACCCATAACTTTAAAAATATAATAGGTTCAATGCGAAAAATTTTAAAAGTTAAACTCACAGAGTTTAAATCCTTGATTTGCCTATGTGATGTGATTGATAATAATATTTCAATATTGTTAATAAAGGTGCCCAAATATGCGTGGAATATGGAGGGAGGAGCAAGTGGAAGCATGGAAACCTGTAGTTGGAAGGTGTTCATGAGAAACGGGGTGTCTTCTTTTGTCAAATTGGGCATTCAGCCCGCTTGTCTGTCCCTATTATTAGTGCATTATTATTTTTCGGCGGAATTTATGCCATGGCACATCTAAAGCGATGTAATATGAAATTTTAAGCTACAACAATATATTTACAAGATTAGTAGATAAGGAGGAATAAATGTAGTCGAGGATTTATGATATTGTTTTCTAAAGCATTTCTCTATTTTTCGGTTTCTTTCATCAAGTTTACGAGAAACCAACACGTCGTCCTAATTTGAAATCCATGGAATTGTCAATGATTTCAGGATCGCAGCCCGTAACGCGATTAAAGCTGGTAACATATAGTATATATTTTGATTACTGATAAACCGCAAGGGATTCATAAAAATATGATAATGAAGATTAAGAAGTTAGCTGCTAGGAGGTAATTAAATACATAAAAATTAGATCTGGAAGAGCTAAGACCCTTTTTAGTCCACCCTCTTCAGAAGATTGAAAATATATGTTGCTTTATTTGAGTGCTTAATTTGTTGGTAATTTGTGTTCGAAGTCAGAAAATCAAAGAAGTAAAAAAACGTTAGTTCATAAATGAAAACAGAAAATGCCGAGCCCACAAATTTCTTGTGTGTCCTTAAGGAATTTAATCCTCTCATTGTTGCCCAAGGTCATGGATTACTTCCTCCCAGGATAGAACGGAATAACTATTCTGTAATACTGGCAATTGAAATTATAGAACTTCAACGAACTCAACAAAAGGAGCAAATCACACTTGATACTATATTTATTTGAAAAAATAATGCAACAATATAAAAAAAAAGAGGAGAAATTTCACAGTTTTTAGTGGTGGAAAATGAGGCTAAGCCTCTCTATTTATAGACAATGAAAGGATGAGATGAAGAGGTGCAATCCAAGAGGTGCATCTTCCATTTTCCATTCACACACTTTAATAAAAACACAACAATCCCCCACATGAAAGGAGAATGGATATATGTGGAAAACATGCATGAAAAATACCGTGTGATTCGCCAGTAAGAATTAATCGCATCTGGATAAGTAGATTTCCCTTTGAACTTTACGTAGTGAACTTATGTCGGATATACTCGGTCAATCCGTAGATTTGATATCTTTGAATCGTCAAACTTTGGTGTATACCTAGACAACCATAAGTCACACAATCAACCATTAACCGTCTTTGGTTCTCATTGTTGTATTCGTTTCATCCATGAACACTACCTGGTTAATAAGTGCGTAGAGAACTGGCCTAACAGAATTCTCCTTGAAGCGGCTTATACTTCACACTTACATAGGTGTTTCCTAAACGTGTTATCCCGTAGATACACTATTTGATATACCTCGTATCAAATTTAGAAACCATTAAAAAGCCTTAACACTTTATCCTTGGTACTGAACATTGTCTCATCACGAGAATAGGCCAAAAAGAAATTTTATTTGACAATGTTGAACCGTCATTAATGACTTTGTTTGAGCTCCTTAAACCTAGATCTTGGGATCTCCAGTCTTGTAGATAGAGTTACCGCCACAATGACTTGTCCTCGGTCATAGTCTCATTCCCCTTTATGATGTCTCAACTACCTCTCTAGTTAGGCCTTTTGTAAGTGGATCCGATACATTATCGCTTGACTTCGCGTAGTCAATTATGATAATTCCCCTAGAGAATAGTTGCCTAACAGTTTTATGCCTTCGTCGTATATGACGAGATTTCCTGTTTTACATAATGCTCCTGGCCCTTCCTATTGTCGATTAACCATCGCAAAAGGTGCCAAAGGTTTGGACCAAACTGGAATATCTTCGAGAAACTCCGGATCCATTCAGCTTCTTCACCGGTCTTGTCTAAAGCTATGAACCCAGACTCCATTGAAGAGCGGGAGAGACATGTCTGTTTGGACGATTTCCAAGATACCACTCCTCCACCAATGATTTAGAATCAATTCAACCAGTGATCTAATTTGAATCACTATACCCCCTCCATTATCGCGGGATACTTATTGTAGTGCAAAGCATAATTTTGAGTATATTCCAAATATCTCAAGACTCATTTCATTTTTATGGAAGTTCAATACAAACTTTCTTATGTCGTAGACTAATACGTCTCGACTTTCTATTGCATATCAGAGTATTGACTACACTTAATGTATCAATAGTATATTATAACAACAGCTGGAATGATTGGCATCAGTTGTGGCCACAACTTTTTAATATCTAACACATTTCGCAATCACTTCGCCATTTTCAAGCATTAGTTTGCTATTTATTCATACATCTATGTGGTATGCAAATTATAGCACCTTCATTCATGAAACACATCCAACTTGCAATGGATTTTGGTCGTGTTCATCTGTTGGTTTACCTCATTATAGACCAGCGTATTAATACATTCGTTCATGAACGGTCATGTTTATACAAAACATACAAACGCATTTTTCATGAAAAGTCGCAACCAACCAGGTGACACCTCTCATAAAAGAGCTAAACATTATAAATGTTCAATAAAGAACAAATCATTTCCTTAAAGGCACGTAAACAACTTTCGAAATTGTAATTTCATCACTAGTCATCACTAAGATTGAACAAGTAATGAATTCACCAACTACCATATCAATATCCTTAAGGATTCGTGGAGTTCGAAGAATCATATCATCTAGTTCTTCCAAATAATATAGACATCACGTCTAACATTAGTTTTTGTTATGCATAAGCTAAATGCCCCCACATTTCACATGTTTCATGTGTCTTTTCTATCAACATATAATTCATGTATAACCTAACAATGACTACATAATTTAGAGTATTCTTAATGTAAATATACTAGTTTGAAACCATTTGACAATATTTTTTTGTCAAATTTCACATGCCATTGTTTGGATGCTTGTTTTAGTCCATAAAGTGACTTAACAATTCGACACACTTTTTTTTCTTTTTCGGGAACCACAAGCCCTTCAGTTTGTTCCATATAAATTTCTTCCTCCAAATATCCATTTAAGAAGGTTGTCTTTACGTCCATCTGATGGATTTCAAGGCCATACACGGAGGCTAAAGCTATTACCATCCAAGTAGATGTAATTCTCGTTATCAGTGAGCATGTGTCAAAGTAATCAAGACATTCTTGTTGTCTTAAATTCTTAATCAATCTTGTCTTATATTTGTCAATAGTACCGTCAGCTTTTATTTTCCTTTTGAAAATCCACTTAGAACCAAAAGGTTTATTTCTAGGAGGAAAATCAACCATTTTCCCAAGTATGATTACTTAATATGGATTCTATCTCACTATTGACTGCCTCTTTCTAATATTGTGCTTCCGAGGAAGACAGTATTTCTTTAAATGTTTGAGGCTCATTTTCCAATAAGAATGTCAGAAAATCCAGTCCAAAGGAAGTAGTTATCCTTTGACGTTTACAACGTCTTGGATTTTTTCTAATTCAACGTACTTTCCTTTGCTTCTTCCCGAGTTCACTTAGATATTTCACTAGACGACTCATATTCTTTTTTATACGGATAAGTACTCTCAATGAATTCAGCATTATCTTATTCGATTACCATATTAATATGAATGTCGGAATTTTCTGATTTATGAATCAGAAAACGATATGCCTTACTATTTGCTGCATATCTTCAGAAAACGGAATCAACAGTTTTCGATCTTATTTTTATCCTTTTGTGTTTAAGAATTTGCACTATACCCAAATACCTTTCCCCCACACTTGGAAATATTTCAAGTTGGGTTTTCTTCCTTTCCATTTTTCATATGGAATGGATTGTATTCAGTTAATTGTAAGCATAGCCTCCTTCTCACAAGTTTTAGGTATACCAAAACTAGGCATTCATCGTCTCTTTTGACGTTCTATTCTCCCTTTCCATAATTTCTTATATTGCGGTGACTAAGGGCTGTCGTTTGATAAATAATATCATATTCCAAGAAGGAGATCCACATTCATCACCCCTATTACTTTGTAGAGCGAACCACATGAACTGTTATTTGTATCATGACAGAGCCAGAATAAATGGTGAAGTTTTTAATCTTCAAACAAATCTGACACAATCAAAACTAATAAATGAGGAAGTTTTTAATCTTCTAACCGAGTAATATCTGATACCGGATCTAATAAATGGTGAAGTTTTTAATCTTCAAACCGAGTAATATGTAACACAATCAAATTTAATAAACGGAGAAGTTTTTAATCTTTAAACCGAATAACAAATTGAAGTAGAAAATCACTAAGATTTTAATCTCCAAAACGAGTATAAAGTCACTTAGACTTTAATTTCCGATAAAAGAGTAGAAAGTCACAAAGACTTTAATCTCAATGAACCAGTAAAAAATCACACATATTTTGATCTCGAAGCAGGAGTAAAAAATCACAAAGATTTTATTCTCCATAACGGGTGTAGAAAATCACAAGAATTTTAATTCCCTTTCCAAATGGTTTTTCAACCAAACCATTATAACACTTTAACCAGTGTGATCTCTTTCTCTAATCAAACACATATATGTTCAGCTTTATATAAATTATATTCATGATCTCAAGATACCTCAAGTATTACCGTAAGCCTAATTTTTGTTTACAACCTTGAAAAATAACCATCCACAAATATTTATGCATATTACCAAATTAAATGCTTATTCATTTGGTCAAGGAATAATAAAACTAACCTTTAATAACACATTATTCCAAATAATGCAAGCAATTTATAATATGAGATCATCACATTATACATATCTATCCTAATATTTATGAAAATAAATTTCACTAAAAACTAGGTAAAGGATAGAACTTTAGTAAGTAATAGGTAAGGTTAAGAAAATAGAACCTGATTTTGACCACTTTCTTCTTACTTCACTATTTTGAATTTGACCCATGTCAAAATCATAGTCGTTTTTAGTTTTAGGTATAACCTTTTCTTTTTCACCCTTTCAGATTTAATTTTGTTTTTTCCAAGAGAATTATTGGCGTTTCTGATTCATTGGATAACTGCCAACCATCACTATGATCTCCAATATTCATAACCTAATTTTGAAAACTCCAATTGACAATATGTTCAGATATATGTTGAAGAAAGAAAACACTGATTCAACAAAATCGAATTGACAAACATGAATCGCTTAAATGGAAATACTGGAAATAAAACTCCAATTTGATGATCATGTAATTTTCAATAAACCAAGGGAATATATTCCTTGTCTCTACGCCCGAGTCAATTTGATGCTTTCGCATTTTCCAACATAAATTTAAGTCGATCAGTTTGCACACTTGATCGTCCTCGTATTTTCGGCACTTCTTGACAACTAAAGATATGGGGGGAAGGGACTGCCAGAAGCATTAAGAAAATACATAACATTGCTATTCCATGACCATTCAAGATTTAAAGAATCTGAAACTTATCTTAAAGTTTCTTCCTTGATGAATCTGAATTTTTTGAATCCCTTCATTTGTTTGTTTTCACTTTCCAACGACAATCATGTAATCGACAATAAGCATCAAACATCTCTTACTTAAACCCAGTGACATTAATCACTTCTAACAAATAGCATCAACTAACTTTGCAACAAAATAAATTGCTTCGTCATTTGATAGACTGACTTCCACTTCGAGTATTTTTCTTTTATGCTATCGACCATTAAATTAAATTCCTTAAGATTGTTGGTAATTTATGTTCGAAGTTAGAAAATCAAAGAAGTAAAGAAACGTTAGTTCATAAATGGAAACAGAAAATTCCGAACCCACAAGTTTTTTGTGTGTCCTTAAGGAATTTAATCCTTTCACTATTTCCCAAGGTCATGGATTACTTCCTCCAGGATAGAACGGAATAACTATTCGGTAATACTGGCAATTAAAATTATAGAACTTCAACGAACTCAACAAAAGGAGCAAATCACACTTGACACTTTATTTATTTGGAAAAATAATGCAACAATATAAAAAAAAAGAGGAGAAATTTCAGATTTTTCAGTGGTGGAAAATGAGGCTAAGCCTCTCTATTTATAGACAATGAAAGGGTGAGATGAAAAGGTGCAATCCCAGAGATTCCTCTTCTATTTCCCATTCACACCCCAATGAAAGGGTGAGATGAAGAGGTGCAATCTAAGAGGTGCCTTTTCCATTTCTCATTCATACCCAAGAGGTGCCTCTTCCATTTCAAATTAACACCCCTTAATAAAAAAAAGCAACATAATTTTCATGCTTCAGTTTCATTTACTCAACTACTTACGTAACTTTTCATTAAGTTTCTAAGCATTTGTTAACTTAACTAGTTTCTTTGTGTTAAAGGATTTGATGGAATTGAGATCAACGCTGCAAATGGCTACTTAATTGACCAATTCAATATTGATGCAAGTATTTGAAGTTATGCTTGAGTTAATGCTCAAGTTTAGATGAAGAACAAGATACAGACACGTAGAAGAAGAGAAGAGAAGAGAAGAAGAAGAAGAAGGCGAAAGATTCTAGACTGCAGAAGAAAAGTAAATAGAGTTAATGAGAGAGAGATATGTATGTATTACTTTTTTAATCTGTGCACCTCAATGTGAATAGTAGAATCTATATATAGCTACTAGCTAAGAAACTAATTCATCTACTAAGTATGCATTAACTATCTTAACTAACTTTAAGAGGAGAGGTTATACCTAACTTAACCAACTAACTAATACTTTAACTATAACTACTTTCTTTCTCATTTAATTGTTATCTTTCTCTACACTCCCCCTCAAGCTAGGTACTGAAAAAACATCAAGCATTCCTAGCTTGGAAGACAGATAGTCATGTTGAACTTTAGTGAGACCTTTGGTGAGAATATCAGCAGGTTGATCCTCGGTAGATATGTAGATTGTTTTTATGAGACCTTGAATAATATTTTCCCTGATAAAATGACAGTCGATTTCAATATGTTTAGTCCTTTCATGATACACTGGATTAGCTGCAATTTGAATTGCAGCTTTACTATCGGTGAACACCTCAACAGGAAACTTGATGTCAATTTCAAGTTCTTGAAGTAGACCAATTAGCCAAACAAGTTTTGCTACTGTAGTTGCAAGACTTCTGTACTCTGCCTCTGCAGAACTTCTAGAAACAGTTGTTTGTTTCTTGGATTTCCAAGAAATTAGAGAGTCACAGAGTTTAACTAAATAACCAGAAACAGATTTTCTTGAGAAAGGACAAGAAGCCCAATCTGCATCACAATAAGCTGAAACAGTATTGTTAGAAGCACTTGACAAAAGAATCCCTTGACCTGGACTGTTTTTAATATACTTAACAATCCTTAATGCAGCTTCCATGTGAGATTTTTTTGGTTTTTGTAAGAACTGACTTAATATTTATACACTAAAGGAAATATCTGGTCTTGTCATTGTTAAATACAATAACTTGCCTATTAACCTTTGATAGGTGCCAGTATCTGTTGCCTCTTCATTGATCGTCACATTTGTATTTGTTTTGTTAACATGCTCATCATATTTAGTGGTAGTAAGTTTTATATTTGCATCTAGAGGAGTTATTGCTGGTTTAGCTGTTGCAACACCAGTTTCAGAAATTACCTCTAATGCATACATTCTCTGATGCATGAGAATTCCTTGTGTTGATCTAGCAAACTCTATTCCTAGAAAATATTTTAAGTCTCCCAGATCTTTCATTTTGAAGGACTGTTGCAACTGTGACTTAGTTTCTTGAATCAATTCTAGAGAATCACCAGTAATAAGCATATCATCTACATATATTAATACTAAAGTAATACCTTCAACTGTTTTCTTAAAAAATAATGATTGATCATATTGACTTTGTTTAAACTTATTATTTATTAAAGCTTCTGTTAATTTAGCATTCCACTGTCTAGGTGTTTGTTTTAAGCCATACAGTGATTTCACAAGTCTACACACCTTGTTCTCCCCCTGACTTGTGAACCCTGTGGTAAATCCATGTATATTTCATCTAATAAATCCCCCTGAAGGAATGCATTATATACATCCATTTGATGTATATTCCATTTCTTCCTAGCAGCTAGTGAGAGTATAGTTCTTACAGTTTTTATTTTTATAACTGGGGAGAATGTTTCTTGATAATCTATCCCTTCTTTTTGACTAAATCCTTTAGCTACTAATCTTGCTTTGTATCTTTCAATTTGCCCAGATGCTTTATATTTGATTTTGTAAATCCATTTACATCCTATAGAAGTTTTACCTTTTGGCAGAGTTACAACTTCCCATGTATGATTATTTTGAAGAGCTTCAATTTCATTTTTCATTGCTTCTATCCATTTTGGATCTTTTATTGCCTCAGAGTACAGTGTTGGTTCATTAATATTCAATGCTTCTGTAAAATATGATTGATATTTAGGACTCAACTTCTCATATGTTATATAGTTTGATATTGCATAAGGCTTAGTGTGTTGTGCATTCAATGATACAAAATCTTTCATCCAAATAGGTGGTCTCCTACCTCTATCTGACTTCCTTAGATTTTGTTCTGTCTGAATGTTATTTTGTGTATGCTCTATAGTAGATACATTTTCTGATTGTTCTGTGTTGGATATATTGTTTCTATACTCTGTGTTAGCCACTTCTTGATTGTTATATTGTATAATTTCTTCAGTTTGGATTTGTTGTGTATCAGTCATTATCACATCATCTTGTGTATTAACATTACTATTTGTGTTTGTCATTTGAGAAATTTGAATTGCATTTTGTAGTAACAACTCTGTTTCATTTGGTTGAGTGAACAAGAATTTTTCTGTATTCTGTTTAGTTTTAAAAGGAAATGTATCTTCTCTGAATTGAACATCTCTACTTACAAAGAAACATTTTTCTATTAAATCATATAACACATATCCTTTCTGAGTTGTTGCATATCCCATATGAACAGATGGCTTTGCTCTTCGCAACATCTTATCATTTTGATTTATTACTTTTGCATAGCACAAACAACAAATTACCTTAAGATGTCCTAAATCTGGTCTTTTACTAAATAACCTTTCAAAAGGACTTTTGTTGTCAATA
>ML364178.1:0-39116 GCA_005239505.1 Nicotiana paniculata | reverse complement strand
ATATATATATATATATATATATATATATATATATATATATATATTGTTGCGGCGTGCAGCCCAATCCATATATAATCTATATTGTTGCGGCGTGCAGCCCGACCCATATATAATCTATATTAATGCAGCGTGCATCCTGTCCCATAACTATCCTCACATACTCGGCGCTCGGCCTCACTGAGTCATCCTTACAAGCCACTCAGGCAATTCTCACGGGACTCAGCCCAAAATATTTCTCAGATTTCCAAAACAGTATGATAACAGCGAAAATGACAACAAGTAGGGAACATGACTGAGTTCACAATTGTTCTGTCAGGATAGTGTGAGAATAGTGTAAAAGTACCTCTGATGGTATAGACAGGTCGGCACAAGGCCCCAAACATGGCTCACATCCCATAAGCAAGCATAAATTTCTAAAATACAGGATATCGCAAGGTTTCAAATCTAATACGTGGCTTAATAATCGCTACGGGACGGACCATGTCGCAATCCCTATCGGTGCACGCCCCCATGCTCGTCACCTAGCATGTGTGTCACCTCATTTACCAAAACAATATCAAATACCGGGATTTCATACCCTCAGGTTTAGAGTTACAATAGTTACTTACCTCAAAACAGCCCAAAAGCTACTCTGCGATGCTCTTGCCCCTCGAAGTGGCTCCCAAATGCTCCGAATCAAACTAAAACCAGATTAACGTCATCAAAATAAACTAAAGGAACAAAACCCAATCAAAAACTATTAATTTAGACATAATTCACGAAATTTGGCCAAACCCGAGCCTCAGACCCACGTCTCGGAATTCGATAAAAATTACAAAACTAGAATTCTCATTCCCTTACGAGTCTACCCATACAAAATTTACCAAAATATGACCTCAATTGCCCACTCAAATCACCAAAAGAATTTTTCAAATTTTTCCTCCCATTCTTCCTAGCTTTTCTACTATAATTCCTCAAATTGCATGGTGAAAATCAAGACAAATTCATGAAATTGAACCAAAAATGATTGAAGAACGATTACCACAAGAACCCCACTGAAAAGCTCGTCTAAAATCTCCTTCCCCCGAGCTCTCTAATGAAATATTGAGTTATGGCCAAGAACCCCCGAATTTAGAACTTAAAAATTGTCTGCCCATGCCTCTTTCTTCACTGCGATCGCGGAAGCTCCCACGCGATCGCGAAGAACAAATATGCTGACCCATCAAATTACACTACGCGATCGAAGACATACACACGCGATCGCGATTCGGCAGGACATAAACCACTCTACGCGATCACGAAGAACAATGACTCAGCCCCCTCACACGCCCTTCAACTCTATGCGAACGCGAACAACACCACGCGATCGCACTGCACAACAACCTCACATTCACGCGATCTCATATAACAAAAATCCTATCATCCCCATCTAAGCCTACGATATCGCAAACATCCTCCTGCGATCGCATAAAAGGAAACCAGAAACTCACACCAGCAAAAATCAGCCAAGTTTTTAAGCCAAGAGTTGGTCCGTTAACCACCCGAAATACACCCGAGACCCTCGGAACCACAACCAAACATACCAACATATTCCATAACCTCATTAAAACTTAGCCGAACCTTCGAAACACCAAAAACAATGCAAGAACACCAAAATCACATCAAATTCACGCCTATAAACTTTGAAACTTCTAAATTCCACCAATGATGCCGAAACCTACCAAAACACGTCCGAATGACCTGAAAATTTGCACACATATCTAAAATGACATTACGAACCTGCTCCAACTTTTAGAATTCCATTCCGACCCTGATAGCCTATTTTCCCCTGCCAACCGAAAATCGCCAAAAACTAACTTTCGCCAATTCAAGCCTAATTCTACACCGGCCACCAAAACTTATTCCGAACACACTCCTAAGTCCCAAATCACCTAATGAAGCTATCGGAGCCATAAAATGCACATTCTGAGATCATTTACCAATAAGTCAACTCCCAGTTGACTTTTTCAACTACTAAGCTAATTTAAGAGACTAAGTGTCTCTGTTCTCACCACGACCACTCTGAACCTGAATCAACTGACCCAACACAATATAAATAGGCTAAGCAACATATGATAAAGCAGAAATGGGGGAAACGGGGCAAATCTAACGAAACGACCGGACAGGTCGTTACAAGGTCATCACATGAAGTTGATAAATAGTCTAGTAAAAGTATCAAAGTACTAAGATATGATATATGTGGAGAATATCTTAGTGAAGATTTTACTATGTATCTCAAAGAGAATGAGATTCTCTCATTATGGACATCTCCAGGAACACCACAATACAATGGTGTGTCTGAAAGGAGAAATCGAATCTTATTAGATATGGTGAGATCTATGATGGAATTAACTAAGCTTCCAATAAATTTAAGGAGATATTATTTAGAAGTAGTAACATACTTACTTAATAAAGTTTCCATTTTCTAAGCAGCAACAGACACAAGTTGAAGAACCTTTATTGGATGTTTTGAAGTTGACAAGGAAGTTGCTATCTTCAACGGTTAAAGTTCAAGAACTAAATGTATTTCATGAATTAGTGAACTATTTCCAAACCCAAATTGAACAACAACAAATCCAACACAAGGTGAGCAAGTTGTACAAGAACCTCTTAGAAGGTCTACACGAGAACGTCATGTACCAACTAGATTAAATCTAATAGTACAAGATGATGTATCAAATGAGGCTGATCATAATGATTATGACCCTAAGACCTATGAAGAGGCGACACAAGGTTCTGGCAATAAAATATGGCAAATGGATGGGAAAACAGCTTTCCTTAATGGTGAGTTAGAAGAGGATGTGTACATGACACAACCTGAATGTTTCACATCTCCGCCTAAGCATAATAAGATTTCAAGCTACAAAGATTCATTTATGGACTAAATCAAGCTTCTCGAAGTTAGAATATTCGCTTTCACAAGACAATTGAAAAGTTCAATTTTGTTAGGTGCGAAGAATAACCTTGTGTGTGTACAAAAAGGTTAGTGGGAGAACAATTATATTCTTAGTAGTGTATGTTGATGATATATTTCTCATAGAAAATGATATACCAACATTGCAAAGTACTAAGATTTGGCTACCTAAACATTTCTCCATGAAAGACTTGGGAGAATCAACTTATATATTGGGAATAAAGATCTATAGAGATAGATCGAGGAAGCTGCTTGGACTTTCCTAGTCTTTGTACGTAGATATCTATAGAGATATCGAGGTGACGAGTATCTATGCACCCCCGAATTATTTGTTTAACATGATCCCTTTCCCCGTTTCCAATTATTTGCTTCCGGGCTTAATTGTTTCATGATCATTGATGTTTATATGTCGATTTAGATTCGTTAACTTATTGTTAAGTATTAATTCAAGTATTTTGGAAGTGTTGGTTGTTCTCTTAATTTTGTAGACATTGTTTTGTTACATTCAAAAATAGATATATACTTCTTTCAGCCCATTATTTGTAGTATTCTTCAGAAGTTCGTAAATTGTGACACCAGACCCTGGGTAGTTATATAGTTAGTTTTAGTTCGTGGTTCGTTTCATCATATCGAATATTATTCCTGATTAAAATTATTGGAAATTATTAGATTACTTTATTTTAAATTGTTTCATTGTGTTTAAGCAAATATTCAAAGGAAAATGGCTAATCAAGTTCTAACATTGGCTTTCCTAGCAAGTGTGGTGTAAGGCGCCATCACGATCCCGTGGGTTGGGAATTTGGGTTGTGACACTTAGAACCACTATCTCTTGATTGATCTGTTTTTTTTACCTTTCTAACTCTGCCCGAAAAGCCAATAAAGTCACCCTTGGACCTACGTGTCCGAATTCCAAAAATGTTCGAGGATAAAGATTTCCCAAAACTTTACGAACTCAAATATATGATTTATTCCCAAGCTCGTATCTAATTTCGTGGTTAAAATCCAAAAATACCAATTTCTAGGTTTTTCTTAAAATCCCAAATTTCTACTAATTTCCATATTCTTATCCATATATAAACCATGTATTTAACTTCTAATAGGTGGGAATTACTTACCTTTCATTAGATGATGAAAATATCCCCCTTGACGAGCTCCAAAAATCAACCAAGTCGTGTGGCAAATGGGTGAAATGAACCCAAACCCCGTTTTAAAACCAGTCAGCCCAACTACTTCCTTCTTCGCGTTCGTGTCACCTAGGCCACGTTCGTGAAGCTTTGTGACCACCACCCTTCACGTTTGTGTTCCACAAGCCGCGTTCGCGAAGGCCAAATTGCTCCATGGCCCGCTCCCTCTTTCTTCTACGTGTTCGTGATAGCCCTATCACATTCGCGTAGGCTGTTCCAGACCATATTCCGCGTTCGCGACCCCTGTGTCGCATTCGCAATGAAAAAATTAGCAGCCCAAAATTCTTATTCGCGAACGCGGGAATCCCTTCACGTTCGCGAAGGAAAAAACCAGAACCAGCAACAGCAGCAGCCAAAACAACCAAAATTGGTCTGAAACACACCCGAGGCCCTCGGGACCCCGTCCGATCACACCAACTAGTCCCAATACATAACACAAACCTGCTCAAGGGCTCAAATCACACCAAATAACATTAAAACCATGAATCTCACCCCAATTCAACATTAATGAACTTTAGAACTTTAAACTTCAACATTCGATGCTGAAATCTATCCAATCACGTCTGGTTGACCTCAAATTTTGCACACAAGTCATATTTGACATTACGGACCTACTCCAACTTCCGAAATCAGAATTCGAACTTGATATCAAAAATTCCACTCACGGCCAAACTTCCCAAAAAAACTTTAAATTGCCAACTTTCGCCAAACGATCCCAAAATGACCTACAAATCTCCAAATCCACCTCCGAACGCGCTTCTAAGACTACAATCACCATACAGAGCTATTCCCACTCTCAGAATCCCAAACGGACATCGATCACATTAAAATATACTTCAACTCAAACTTATGAAATTCTTCCAAAATTCTAACTTTCCATAATAAGCACCGAAATACTCCTGGGCTACCCGATACTCAACCCGAACATACGCCCAAGTTAGAAATCATCATAAGATCCTATAGGAACTTTCATATCCTGATTCTGAGGTCATTTACTCAAAAGTAAAACCTAATAACTCTTCCAAATTAAAACTTCCGAAAATGAGAATTTTCTTTCTAAATAAACTCCAAACTTCCCGAAATTCAATTCCGACCCCACGTACAAGTCATAATACCTTAAGTGAAGCTACCCAAGACCTCAAACTGCCGAATGACGCGCTAGAGCTTAAAATGACCGGTCACATCGTTATAACATGTACACGTCCTGGTATGGCTTATGTACTAGGAGTGACTAGCCGATATCAGGCATGTCATGACCCAATTCTATATTAGGTCGTGATGGCGCCCAGCACCATTGCTAGACAAGCCAAGAATGAACAATCTAGTGATTTCCCATTTTAATAAGTTCTCCAAGTAATTAAATTTCCTTAATTTAAAAGATTTAGTAAGAAACAGATTTAAATTAACAAAATAAAAGAAGATAACGTATTTATGAACATACAAATAAAACTAAAATCACAAGTCTACTAGTGGGTGCCAAGATCTGGTGTCACAAGTATGTGGCAGTAGAATATCCTAAAGAATTCTACTGTATTTTCTGAAATAGAACAGACCGCAAATAAATCAAAAGAGAGGCTCTGGCATACTACTGAACGGATCGAAAGGTCAGCTAACCATGTAATCTCAAACCAGGATCAAGCATGCCCGTCGGACGGATATCCAGATGCACCTGCCACAGATCGTGCACATTTAAGTGCAGAAGTGTAGCGTGAGTACAGAAAATAACACGTACCCAGTAAGTATCCAGTCTAACCTCGAATAAATAGTGATGAGGGGTCGACTTTGACACTTACTAAGGGCTAACGATAATAAGTCAAAACAATATCTAAACATGGATTACAAGAAATATACTGAAAAACTCAATAACAGGAAATGATAATTACCCCTTTCACAAATATTAGATCCCAACTTTATCTTTCATCATTAACGATTTATATCATCAAAACATTGAAGCAATATCAATTATGAGAAATTTCAAGAGTTTATATGCGCAAATAATGCCGAGGTCGTACGACCCGAACCAACATAATATTATTTAAATTGTGCACTACCGAGGGTCGAACGGCGCGAACCATAGATGCATCTATATGCTACCGAGGCGTTCGGCCCGCTACACAAATAGAAAATACTTTAAAGAAACACACATGTTTCAATATCAGTCAAGTGTTCCATTCACAACCTCAAATAAGTGAAATTTAGCCATTTAAACTTCTTTTATCAATCTTGCAATATGACTTAAGAAATTCAATTAACAAGCAAGGGTACAATCATTTCAAGTATAGCATGATATGGGTCCTAGACTACCCGGACTATAGCATAATTAGTAGATACGCATGGACTCTCATCACCTCGTACGTACGTAGCCCCCGAAAAATAGAAACACACATTAATTAAATTCACTCATGGGGTTAGTTCCCTCTTACAAGGTTAGAAAAGAAACTTACCTCATCTCAACGCCTACTTCCCGGTCCAAGAATGTGCTCACACCCTCAACTCGGTGCCGAATCAACCCAAAACTAATCAAATAGTATATAGACTAATCAATACATGCTCAAAAGTTCGTATCCCAACTATTAAAGAGGTTACCCAACCCTAAATGTAAGATTCTTAAAATTCACCCCTAGCCCACGTGCCCGGATTCTGGAAAATTTCGAAAAAAGTTGTTACCCATAACCTCATGAACTCAAATATATGATTTTTACTAGACTCAAAAACGAATTTCATGATTAAATCTCATTTTTATCAAAAACCTAGGTTTTCACCTAAACCCATGATTTCCATAAATTTACATGTTATAATCTACCCATAAGTTATGTATTGGACTCATACTTGGTAGGGATTACTTACCTCAAGGTGTTATATGAAAATCCCCTCTCTAAAAGCTCCAAGAATCGCCCAGCAATGGAATAAATAAGCCAAAAATGACTAAGTGCCGCATTAAATGAAGGATTTTGCCTTCAGCGATTTTCGCACCTACGGAGGGACTTCCGCTTCTGTGGAAATGCTTCTACGGTCAAAAGCCCATTTATATGGAACAGGCCTGGCCACTCGGCCATCGCACCTGCGGAGCTAGGGCCGCTCCTGCGGCTGGCTCTTTCGCTCTTGCAGACACAGCCGCTTCTACGGTTACAGTCATCGAACTTGCGAGTCCGCAGGTGCGCCAAACTTCTCGCTCCTGTGAATCCTAGGCAGCCTTGGCTTGTTATCTTTTGCAGCTCCTTCCTGCGGCTGGCCAAGCACAGGTGCGATTACACCATCAGCTGGGAGCTTCAACTGTTGCTCCCAAGTTTCAACTTGGTCCGAGCCTCGTCCGATTGATACTTGGGGCCCCTGAGGCCCCGCTCGAACATACCGACAAGTTTGAAATCATAAAATGGACTCGCTCGAACACTCGAAATGACCAAAACAACACTAAAACTAAGAGTCACACCCCAAACCAATTGGACCAAAATATGAACTTGAAGTTCTTCAATTTACTCCCAAAGAGCCGAAACGTACTTAAACTACTCAAATTGCCACAAATTTTGCGTGCAAGTCTTAAATGGCATTACGAAGCTATTCCAGGTCTCAAAATTCCATGCGGACCTCGATATCACCAAAACCTACTCTAAACCAAATTTAAAGAACTTCAAGAACCTTCAAGGAACCAACGTTCAATATTAGGCTTTGAAATGCTCCCGGTTCATCCAAAACCTGATCCAAGCGTACGCCCAAGTCTGAAATCATCAGATGAATCTATTGGAACTGTCAAATCCCCATTCCGAGGTCATTTACTCAAAATATTGATGGAAGTAAAATTTAGCCTTTTAAGGCCAACTTAAGGAACCAAGTGTTCCGATTTCAACCTGAAGCCTTCTAAATCTCGAACTAACCATTCCCGCAAGTCATAAAATAGTACAAGAATATACGGGGAGTCTTATTTAGGGGAACGAAGTTCTAAAAATCACTACGACCGGTCGGGTCGTTACAAGGAAAATACTTGTGAGGAACATTGGAAGATGGTGAAGACCATTCTTAAGTACTTAAGAAGGACTAAAGACCAATTTCTCGTTTATGGAGATTCTAAGTTGAAACTTGAAGGTTATACTGATACAAGTTTCTCTTCGGATAGAGATGATAGCAAATCTATTACTGGTTATGTATTCACCTTAAATGGTGGTGCAGTGAGTTGGAAAAGTTCCAAACAAGCTACAATAGTTGATTCAGTGACTGAGGTAAAATATATTGCAGCCTGTGAAGCTTCTAAAGAAGTTGTATGGATGAAAAAGTTCTTAACTGAACTTGGTGTGGTTCCTTCAATAGAAGGTACAGTTCCATTGTTGTGTGACAATATTGGAGCCATTGCTCAAGCAAAAGAACTAAGATCACACCAAAAATCCAAAAAACATTCTGCCAAGGTATCACTTGATAAGGGAAATCATTGAACATGGAGACGTCTAAATTTTAAAGAGGTTGCTGGAAAGGAAATGCTCCACACCCTTTCACTAAAGCTTTTGGCTCAAAAGAGTTTGACAAGCACAAGTGCAAATTGGGCATGAAGTACAAGAGCGATTGACTCTAGTGCAAGTGGGAGATTATTAGGAATATAGTGGATATGTCCAAGATCCAATCTCATAAATGATGATTTGAACATATTTTGTGAATGTTATATGATATAAAAATATGTTCCATTTGATATTCGTTTATCATAGTTATTATTAGTTAATTGATTAATTTAACAAGGTCCTTGATTAAATTTTGAGATTTGTCATCGTGATGGAGATCATATAGGGATATGATCATTGAACTGACTCATTGAATAATTCCTAATGGTTAGAATTACCATAAACTATCAATAGTATATTCTCTTGAAGAATGTGATGTAAGAGTTTCCTTTGACCTGAGATCATCATAGTAATTGACAAGTTATTTATTGTGCTTTGATACTAGTCACCTATAGTCTTAGAGCGATAGTTGAAACTATATTGGGTACGATTAAATACTTGTAGAATTAGTGATTGATCAAGATGGAATCTGTCAACTCTTGGCAATGAGTTTAAGCTCCATGTTTTCATGAATAATAAACGACCAAACTAAGACCTTGGTCAGGGCAATTGAATGAAAGAAGAAAAGAGTTTCTTAGGTCATTCAATGGTCGATTATATTTGACATGAACACACGGTCGATCGCCTATTAGGATTTGACAGTCGAACAATATCCTAGGGTGACCCAAAACTATAAGGACAGAAGCAATCACTACATTATTCTTCTACTGGTGCTTGAGAGTAAATTGTATACTTCTTTCTATCCGGTCATTAAGAAATATTGCTTGACTCCACCCTTGATTAGTATATTGATCTAATTAATTTACTATCGCTTTAGTATTGAACCTATTGGGTCACACACTAACGAGTGTTCTAATCTTTGCTAAATGATTAATTACTTTATTATTTGATAATGAAATTAAAGAATTTAATTAGTCAAATATAAGTTCACCGCCTCTAACCTTTCCATTGATGTTTGGTTGGGGTTGTGGAAAGAATAATCGCCACATAAAATCTCACACTATTTTATATAGTGTTTGGTTTCACTTTTTCTTTCCACATCAAATTAGCATTATATTGTATACCGTTTGGTTCCCCTTCTTCTTCTCGACATAGCTAATAAATGTATAAATTATTCGTGAATTTATTTATTATTTTATGCAGGATAAAATTGTATGGTCAAAATTTACCTAAGGACACTACGACGAGAATGCTATCACGTCGCCTCGGATTGCACATACACCCAACAAATAAAGGGCAAAACAAAAGAGGCGTAGCAATTAACAGAGTCGAGGTCGAGTAATGGTGAAAGAGAGAACGTCATCAAAGACCCCGAAATAATAGAGGCCACGGGATCAATCGTAGAAGGCCTCGACCCCGTCCAATTTGATGATAATGACCATAGCAAGAAAGTCTATATCGGTTGCAAGCTGCAAGAACCATGTAAATTCCGTCATTTCCTAATTTTAATGCAGACTTGTTTGTTTTTCCCATGCAGACATGCCATGTATCCCGAAGAAGGTTGAGGCGTACAAATTGAACGTCGACCCATTTTATCCCCGGTAAGGCAAGTTAGGCAAAAATTCAATTCCTCAATAAACTATGCAGTTCGCGAGGAGGTTGAAAAGTTGCTGAAAAACGGCTCCATCTGAGAATCAAAATACCCTAATGGGTCGCCAATGTGGTCATGGTAAAAAAGAAAAATGGAAAATGGAGGATGTGCGTAGACTTCACAGATTTTAAGAAGGCATACCCGAAGGACTCATTCCTGCTACCCCATATCGACCAACTCATCAACGCAACTGATCGGGTCCAAGCCTACACTACTATTGAGTAGCGACGAGGTCGATGCAATAATAATCCAACTAAGGTCGGGATCGAATCCACAGGGAGTTAATGATTAGAATTAAGTTTATATCTAAGCGATATGCGGGTTTTGAATATAATTGCACTTCCACAAGTTTGGGTTAATATTCTACTTCTATCTTTACTCTAAAGATTGCAATAAATAAAACAATACTTTTGTGTGGGTTTTTCAAGTGTTTAAAGGGACTAGGGTCGTGACTTCTACCTAGGTGGTTATCTAACGGATTGTAAAATCTAGGGCAAACTTGATTAGTTGGGATTGTGATATAGCTATCACACCTGGGTATTCACTATATACCTCTCAGTAGTTTGAGTGATTTTACCCAATTTGGCTTTCTCAAGTCCAAATGGGTATACATATAAATCAAGTGATATTATCTCAAGTCGGGTATTACTATCTCTAGGTTTAACCCTTTAATTTGGGCTATCAATTTCTTGAGTTCACCCTAATTCCATGTTAGCCTAGTTTTCCTAGACTTAGTCTCTCTTTCTCAAGTAGAGACAAACTAATAAAGGCATGAATCAATGTTTGCAACCATTAATTCTTGAGTTCTAGCAAGAACTAGGCTAAATATCACTACTCAATCACAAATAAGCCCTAAATAAAATACCCATTAAATACATACACTAGGGTTGGGTCACAACCCTAGCTACTGGTTTAGCTACTCATGAAAATAGAAGAAATTAAAGATGAAATGAAGATAAAATCCATAATATTAGATTATGGGACGAAAATCTAATATTTAGAAGTGAATTTAGTACAAAATTTCCGAAAACAGTAAAAGTAGTTGTCTCAGGTGCTCATACAAAACGTAACATGACCTAAAAAGGACAAAAAGGTTCTATTTATACAAAGTTAAAAATATCTGACAAAAATACCCCTGCGGAGGCTGTGCGGCCACATAATTCTGACTGCGGCCGCACTCTTGCTTTCGCGGCCGCATAATTCTAGTGCGTTCCGTGTTCTTCACTTTGATTCTGGCTTGAGCTGGACTTTCGCGGACCGCACAGTTCTAACTGCGGCCGCGCTCATGATTATGCGGCCGCATAAAAGTGATGTGTTCCGCACTTGCTTGGTTTTTGCTTGAGAAAAATCTTTGAACCTTCATCATCGCGGACCGCACAATTGTGTGTGCGACCACGCTTGACATCCTGCGGCTACACAATTTTAGTGTGGTCCGCACTCCTTCATTTTACTCAAGTTGCCAACTCTCTGATTCTCGTTCATCGTGGACCGCATAATTTTGATTGCGGCCGCAGATTATTGGTGTTGTCCGCGCTCATCATATAGCCAAAATTAAAAGTCTCTTAATCTCCCTCTTGCGAACCGCATAGTTTTGATCGCAGCCGCACAATATTTGTGCGGTCCGCACTACAGGCCTCTTTGTCCAGTTTTTGTTTTTGTTCAACTTTTGACTCTTTTGTGAGTTGATTTTGATTCCTTTGGTTCATATTGAATAATTCCTGCAAGCAAGCACATTTCATTAGTTTCCGGGAATACCTTCAAGCATTTTTTTACCTAAAACAAAAGTAAAAGAGAGCAAATAAGAGGTCAAAATACCTACTTATCAACTCCCCCAAACTTAGGCTTCTTCTTGTCCTCAAGCAAATAAGGTAATTCCCACATCCACCAGAAAAAAAAGATATTTCAGCTGGCCTAAGGTGAATCAATAATGCATCAATTAGGACTAACAATTACCTTCAACACAAATGAGTTATCAACAACACCATGGTTTGACCTTTTGGGTACCATAGTTCTAATGTGATACTAGAGCATCAAAAGTTGACTTAATTCATCAAGGAAGCTCGCTCTATCACGTAGGTCATTGTGGAACTCAAACTCCTCCTCCTCTACTCTCCATGAGCAAATATCACTTTAGAATGTAACACTCAAAACAAGGATTGTGAAGAAGTACGCTCATCGCTCTCAAAAGAATGTCACAAGTCCGGCTCTAAGTACCATAAGCTTGCCCCTTATGTAAATCACCACTAATGTAAGCTCACTCAACTTGAAATCATAGAGGGCTTTTGCGAGAATGTAATAAAGGATTTTGGATCAAGGTAGGACTTATCGGAATATGATGGTTTCATCTTTCCTTAAGCACTCCATTTTCTCTTTTCGGTCATACTTTATTGACTCTTTGAGTCATTTTCTTCTTCCTTAGGGGAACTAGAGAGACGTAATGTCACTCTTTCTTGATCATGACAATCATTTTTCTCCTTTTTCTAATCACTTCATCCTTTTCATCATTCCTTTCTTTGAATCTTTCAACTTTCTACCTTATTCACTTCATTTTTGACATATTTCTTTTTGGTCTTTCTTACATATCTTTGCCTTCCCTTTTCTTTAATTCTTTTTTCTTCTTTGTACCTATTATCACTTTCAAATTCCTCGTCTCTCCCCCAAACTTATGATTTTGCCAATTGTCTACCAAGAATGCTTAGGAAAGATCGGGTGCCAAGAGAGGGTCATTATAAAATGGATAAAGGCTTGTAACATGGTTATTGAAAGAAAAAGGGCTTCCGCTCAAAGGGGTTGACTAGAGATATCACATTGGTATGCTACGGAAGCTTTCAAGTTTCAAATTTTATCAAGGAGAGCCTACAATCATTTCTCAAGTCTAGCTATACTTAGAATTTTGCCTAGAAAAACATTCAGAGCAAGTTATAGAATTATTGGCACAGAACTTGGACTTGCAATTCAATACCTCACCTCTCAAGCTGCTAGATTTTTAACGAGAACAGAGTCAAGGGCCCACAACAAACCTAGATAAGATTGAAAATCACAAATGTCTTGAAGAAACCACTCGATGATTGTTTTAGTCTATACAAGAGTCTAAAGGTCACAACTAGAGCTATTCTTTTCCAATCAACTATGTTTCTAACCATAAGGTTGAAGGTAAATGTGTTAGTACCAAGTGAATCCTGCTTGAGACACTTTTATTCATTACTACTATAAATATCAAAACATAAAGAAAACGGACTCAACCCCTTAAGAAGGTTGTCACGCCATCCATCGTTAGGAAGAGCCACCCGGTTCACACAACATCCACCTTTGAAAAGAACCGTGGCATTAAGAAAACCAAAGGCTTATTGTTCACACAAAACGTAAAAAGAAGCTAACAAATTAAAAAGAAGCTACTACAGTAAATAATAATCTATGCTACTAAGGAAAAACAACGAAAGAACTTATGAAGTAAAACTACGAAAAGTAAACTGAATATATATAAAATGAAGTAAAGAGAATATATACATAATGGAAATGAATATATACATCAAATGGTAAAAATATATACATACCAAAGGGGGAAATAAAGATAAAGAAAAATAGAGTAATAGTTATTACATACCAAATGTCAAAGTCAAATCAAAATGAATCACCCCCCAAATGAAAATGAGCATTGTCCTCAATGCTAATAACAAATAAGAACAGGGAAAGGGGTAGAGAGTAAAGAAAACCCCCTATATGGTCTCAGTCTGCATCGGTTCCTCAACATGTGTGGTATCCTCAGCTTGCATGGGGTCCTCAGCACCTATGTCTCCTCCAACTGTATCTCCACATTTTCTGACTGAGGGACTACGGGGTTATTGAGCATCTGTATCAACTCCTCAGCAGTGTGTGTAGTTGCAGCTGGCTCCTCAGACTGGCCGACTGCTGCCTATGGCACAGTTGCAGGTGTTGTTGGGACTAGCTACTCCATGAGAAGGTCCAGTGGAAGATCTCCAGCAGAAGAAATCTTCTCAACTTCCTTGCGCAGCTTGTCCACCAAGTCTTTTGATGCTTGAGTCATCCGCATCTTTTTCACCTATTTCCCCAAATCTTTGATGAACCTCCCATGCATATGAAGAGTCTTCCTATGAGTATCCAGAGTCTCTAGGATCTTCTTCTGGTTGTCCAGAATTTTCTTCAATGAGTCCCTCACTGATGGAGGTACCTGAAGTTCTGTCGGGGCTGATAATTGTGCTGCCACAGCACTGGATATGGCAGTCAGCTTTGTGGTAGCTGCCTGTATCCAGTTATTGGGACTGGACAGTGTTTGGGACACCCGCAGTGCAGTCTGAGGGTAAGTAGATGAGGTAGGCACTGAAAGTGGCACTGAGGCGGATGGTCTGGAGGATGAAGGAGGCATGGTTGTTGCTCCGGTAGAAGTACCGACTGCTGTGGAGAGCTCGGCACCTGAACCAGTGGCCACCACCCCTGGCTCTTCATACTGGCCGGTGGAGGTAGTGGCTTTACCCTTGAACTTAGGGTTGTCCGCTCCCTGGAGGTGGTACCATGAGAAAGGCTTCTTAGCCTTCACCTCAACATCAAAATGTCTTGATTCTACCCCTTGATCTTGGAAATACTTTGTGAGGAAGTTGAGGTAGTGATATGACCTTTCTTCTTTCTGGACAACATTTGAGATGTTGAAGGACATCAAGGCTCCCACATTTATAGGATATCCGACCATGATGGAAGCCACTAATACTGCCCGAGGAAGTGGAAGGATGTTCTCATGTTCGCACGGATCCAGACGACTGCACACGAATGTTTGCCACCATTTTGTTTCAAAGTTAAGAATGGCTCTATCTATCTGAACTCCTGTTGTGAGCCATGCAGGTGTTGTCCCCGGGATTGCTAGTATCTCAGCTAGCCATGGGCGAACTGCATCACCCATACCTAGCTTCTCCAGATATTGCACTGCTTCCACCTCCTCAAATCCTATATACTTGTTCCGTGCGTAGGAATCAAAACGAATTTTCAAGTTCCGGACCTTAGTCACTTTGGTACCCTTTTTGATGTGGGCAACATTGGCATAAAACTCTTTGACGAGGTATTCATTTGCATCTTGCATTCGTCCGGTGAACCATTTCCATACTTTTCTTTCCTCAAACTATTTAAGGACATTGGGGTTGTTTTTTCTCAAGTCTTTGTCAAGAATTGTCGCTCAAGAATGAGCGACCTTTGGGATCACCATTCTCTGAACTTTGCATATGCCTTCTCACTGACAAATCTATCAGCCCACACCTCCGGCTTCCTTGATCTATCCAGGCCTCCAACAGTTGTATCACCCCCTCTCCCATCGTCCGGGACTTCATCATCATCATCCAAGTTGATTGGAGCAGCTGTAGCAGGTGGGGAGAGGCTTCAGATGCTTGAATACCCCCCCCCCCTCTGGACCTTCAGATGAACTAGATTAGGAGGTTGGTTCATTGACCAAGTGGAGTCTCCTAGAGAATTGTTGTGATTGAGCCCCCGGTTGTGCTTGTATTGAATCCCCCTCAAAAGTTTCCCGGGATGGGAGGTATTCACTGGTGTCTGAGGTGTCCTGAGGTGGTCTACTAAGTGTAGTCTTCTTGCTCAAGACTTTTTGGACTGACAGTGGCATAATGGGTTTGCCTGGACCCTGGCCTCTGGAGGATTCTTGCCTCACTTTGGGAGTATATCCTCTACCACGTGAATGCACAATTGTCTGCAACATACAAGTAATGAAAGTAAGTTAGAATTGGGGTTCATCATGTGTATAGAACCACGGCTGAAAATGCAAAACACAGCTTCTCATAACTTGGCAGCGCGCACCGCATAAAAGTGAGTGCAGCCGCAGACTGCCCAGTGCGGACCGCACAAAAAAAAGTGCGGACGCATAACGCCTATCACGGACCGCACAATTTTGAGTGCGGTCGCACAAATGCGGACCACAAAATTTTGAGTGCGGACGCATATTCGTTTAGTTGGGTCTCTGAAGATTAACTGTGTGGACCGCAAAAAATTGATGGTGACCACAAAAATCTACCGCGGACCACACAAAATTAAGTGCGGCCGCAAAAACTTATCAATCATAGGTTCCCTAAACCTAGGGTATCTCGGACCGTACAATAATGTATGCGGCCGCATACCTTAGTGTGGACCGCACAAAAAATGTTTGCGGCTGCAAAAATTCAAATCAAGCGGCACTGAATTACATTTTTACACAGGGGTTTCACTAATTTAGACATGATTTGTAGCAGTTAAACATGAAAAGCTACTAACCCCAGTCCCCATTAAGCATTCAAACACTACCCACATGATTCTAAGAAAGATTTGATCAACATTTGACATTTTAGGCATAGACCTAAACTAGATAAAAAGAAAACTAAATAAAGAAAAAGAAAAAGAAAAAGAAAAAGAAAAGGATGAAATTAAATCATTGAAACCAGTCTACAGTAGTATAGATGTAGCAGGAATTCAAACTTGATAAATATGAGATGAGATTGAAAATAAGAGAGAAAGTGCATTGTGCTTAGTTTAGCTTGAGAGGTCAGAGTGAGTAAAGTGTGAAAATTCTCATAAAGTCCTATTTATACTTTGACCAGCTGGACCTACTAACTCACCTGAGTGCGGCCGCACAATTTTGGTACGGTCTGCACTCTTTACCTATTACTTGACTCTGTGGCGCGGTCCACATAAAAGTGATTGCGGCCGCAAAATTCGTGCATTCCACAAAATTTTTAGTGCGGCCGCGAATCCTTAAGGATTTTTGTCAGGCCAAACTTCATAGAGTTGTCAATTTTAATCTTCTAGTGGTGCGACCACACACAGAATTGTGCGGCCGCGAAGTGTTTGTGCGGTCCACATAATTCTGGAGCGGTCCGCATAATTTCACCACTTGGCCAATTTTTTCCTTGCAAATTTCCTGCACTGCACACCCAATTCCTACATACACTTCACAGCCGGTTAGCCCAAAACAATGTCTAATATAAAAAAGAAAATCAAGAGAAAGAAAAACACATAGGTTGCCTCCCAAGAAGCGCCTGATTTAACGTCGCGGCAGGACATGTGTTACCATCATTCACTTGAATGGAGAAATGTCACAATGTGGCCATCATCAACCTTACCAAGGTAGTGCTTCACTCGGTGCCCATTGACTCTAAATATCTCACCATTCTTATTTTTCAAATCTATAGCACCAAAAGGAGTCAAATGTACCACTTCAAAAGGACCACTCCACTTTGATGTTAGCTTTCTCGGAAACATCCGCAACCGAGAGTTGAATAAAAGAACAAGGTCACTTTCTTTGAATTCTTTGTTCCGGATATATTTATCATATAGGTACTTCATCTTGTCCTTATACAAGGACGAACTGAAGTAAGCATGGAACCGGAACTCATCAATTTCATTCAATTGCTCCACCCGAAGATTGGCAGCTACATCCCACTCAAGGTTCAATTTCAACGCTCACATGGCCTTATGCTCTAATTTCATCGGGAGATGACATGCTTTCCCGAACCAACCAATACGGAGACATACCAATTGGAGTTTTGTAAGCTGTTCTACAGGCCCAAAGAGCATCATCAAGTTCCCTTGACCAATCAGTCTGGTTTGCATTGACAGTCTTTGATAAAATACTCTTAATCTCCCGGTTAGAGACTTCAACCTGTCCACTTGCCTGAGGGTGATAGGGGGTCGACACCTTGTGAGTGACACCATACTTGGAGAGTAAAGTTTCAAAGGCTTTGTTGTAAAAATGTGATCCCCCGTCACTAATGATGACCCTTGGGGTGCCAAACCTTGTGAATATGTTTTTCTTCAAGAAAGCCACCACACTCTGTGCTTCATTGTTGGGCAAAGCCACAGCTTCAACCCATTTGGATACATAATCCACAGCAACAAGAATATAGGTGTTCCCACATGAGCTTACAAATGGACCCATAAAAT
The DNA here is from genome assembly GCA_005239505.1 of Nicotiana paniculata. Classification (NCBI taxonomy): domain Eukaryota; kingdom Viridiplantae; phylum Streptophyta; class Magnoliopsida; order Solanales; family Solanaceae; genus Nicotiana; species Nicotiana paniculata. The sequence goes on along the minus strand of ML364178.1, from coordinate 20,936 downwards.
TTATGCCCCACACATTGAAAATATCAATCTCTAGGATGGTGGTGAGAGGCATCTCATTTTTCTTGGAGACCTCACCGGCCCTTTAGCAATCATCACGCCGCTTAATGACCTTGCTATCATCTTTTTACAAGGTAGGCCAATAGAATCCACAGCTTAGGACCTTTGTAGCAGTTCTCGCTACATCATGGTGACCACCATATGGTGAAGAATGACAAGCTTCAAGAATACCCAATTGTTCTTCTTATGGAACACATCTCCGGATAACACCATCAGTGCAAATTTTGAAGATATATGGCTCGTCCCAATAGTAGTCCAACCAGTCCTGTTTGAGCTTCTTCCTTAGGTTTTAAGAGAACCCATTCGGGAAAATTTCTCTCACAAGATATTTGGCTACATCGGAAAACCAAGGCATCCCGGTCATAGACATAGAAAGGAGTTTTTCGTCCGGAAATGAATCATTGATATCAAGGCCATCATGGGGCCTCCCCTCCTCCTCCAATCGGGACAAGTGGTCTGCCACTTGATTCTCAATCCCCTTGCGGTATAGGATTTAAAGATCAAATTCTTGTAGAAGAAGTAACCACCACATCAATCTCTCTTAGAGTCCTTTTTAGTTATCAAATAACGAAGTGTCGCGTGATCAGTGTGAACAATCACTTTGGTAACCATGAGGTATGGGCGGAACTTTTCTATAGCAAAGACAATGGCTAAGAGTTCTTTCTCGGTCACCGTATAGTTGACTTGGGCCTCGTTCATGGTCTTACTAGCATAGTAGACTGGATGGAAGATCTTGTTGATTATTTGCCCCAATACTGCTCCTATCGCCACGTCGCTAGCATCGTATATGAGCTCAAATGATAAGCTCCAATTTGGTGCGGTAATAATAGGAGTGGTAGTCAACCTATACTTGAGTATCTCAAATGCCTTCATACAATCATCATTGAACACAAATTTGGCATCTTTTTCCAATAACTTGCACAAGGGATTCACCACCTTAGAGAAATCCTTGATGAACCGGCGGTAAAATCCCGCGTGACCTAGAAAGCTCCTCACTCCCTTAACGGAAGTATGAGGAAGGGGTTTGGATATAACTTCAATTTTTGCTTTATCCACTTTAATACCATTCTTAAATATCTTGTGACCAAGGATAATGCCCCCCTAGACCATAAATTAAAAACTCTCCCAATTAAGCACCAAATTAGTCTCTTCACAACGTGCCAATACCTTATCAAGATTGTCCAAACACTCTTCAAAAGAATTCCCCACAATAGAGAAATCATCCATGAAAACCTCGAGAAAGTCCTCCACCATATTAGTGAAGATTGCCATCATACACCGCTGAAAAGTAGTCGGTGCATTGCATAAGCCGAATGGCATCCACGAGAACGCAAAAGTGCCATACGAACAAGTGAAGGTAGTCTTCTCTTGGTCTTCAGGTGCAATAAGAATCTGGTTATATCCGGAATACCCATCCTAGAAGAAATAATAAGCACGTCTGGCTATCCTATCCAACATCTAATCAAGAAATGGAAGCGGAAAAATTGTCTTTCCGAGTCACTTTGTTGAGCTTCCTATAATCCATGCGTACTCTCCACCCGATGACAGTTCTTGTGGGGATCAATTCATTTTTATCATTTGTCATCATAGTCATGCCCCCTTCTTTGGGACACATTGTACCAGTGAAGTCCATGAACTATCGGAAATGGGGTAGACAACCCTAGCATCCAACCACTTGATGATCTCTTTCTTGAATACCTCTTGCATGGCCTCATTCAACCTTCTTTGATGTTCCACGGAGGGGTTTGGCATGCTTATCTAATATGATTTTATGCATGTAAAAGGCGGGGCTTATACCTCAAATATCCGCCAATGTCCAACCTATTGCCTTCTTCCTCCTTTTGAGCACCATAAGGGTGGAATCTACCTGCACGTTAGTTAAGCATGAGGAAATAATAACACGTAAAGTGGAACAAGGGCCTAGAAACTCATACCTGAGGTGTGAGGACAACGGCTTCAACTCCAATGTGGGAGGCTCCTCGATTGAGGGTTTTATTGGTGGAGTCTTCTGGTTTTCAAGGTCCAGTGAGAGTTTTCGGGGCCCATATGTATATGATCCCATTCCTTGAAAAGCATTGACACATTCTACAAAGCCTTCCATCTCATCCTCATCATGATTCAACAACACAGCTTCCAGTGTTTCTTCAGCATTAATCGCAGTACTTGTGTCATCAACAATTACTTCGATCACAAGATCCACGAACGAACACATTTCATTCCTATTAGGCTGCCTCATTGATTTACAAACATGGAACACAACTTTTTCATCGCCCACTCGGAAGGTGAGCTCATCAGCTTTCACATCAACTAAGGCCTTCCCTGTAGATAGGAAAGGTCTCCCCAGAATGATTGGCCCCTCATAGTCAACCTCACGGTCAAGTATCACAAAATCTGCGGAAGTATAAACTTGTCGACCCGTACTAGCACATCATCAACTATCCCCAATGGCCTCTTCATTTTCCAATACACCATTTGCAACCTCGTGTATGTGGTTCATGGTTTCCCAATCCCCAATGTCTTGAACAGAGAATAGGGCATCAAGTTAATGCTTTCCCTCAAGTCACATAAAGCTTTGGCGAAATCGGACTCCCAATAGTGCATGGGATTGTAAAAGCACCGGGGTCTTCCAACTTTGGAGCCATGGAATGCACAATGGCACTCACTTGATGTGTCATTTTGATCGTTTCACAGTTCATTGATCTCTTCTTTGTTACCATGTCTTTCATGAACTTGGAATACCCCGGCTTTTGTTCTAAGGCTTCAACCAATGGCACATTTATGGACAAACTTTTCATCATGTCAATGAATTTCTTGAATTGATTATCATTGTTTTTCTTTGCGAGCTTTTGAGGATATGGAGGAGGAGGCCTTTGCAAAGGAGCTTGGCCTTGGGCACTCCCGGATCCAGTATGTCTATTACATGTTCCCTATACGAGTTCACGTCATCTTGTGTCTCCTCCAAGTTTTCATCAATGTCTATCCTCACCTCATCATTTGCTTCAATATCATTTCTTGTATCATTATCATCTTGGAATAACACATTATCATTCACATTCTTTCTTTGGTTTGAGGTACTACCAACTCCACCTCTTCCACTTCTTGTTGTCACCGCCATAGCATGCCCCGTATTGTTCCCACCCATTGGGTTTACCAGCGTATCACTTGGTAGTGCCCCCTTAGGGCGAGTATTCAAAGCTTGAGAAATTTGTCCAAGTTGTGCTTCTAAGTTGCAGATAGAAGTGTTGTGGGAGGCTAATTGGGCATCAAAGTCGGCATTTTTCTCCATAATTTACTTGAACATGTTTTCAATCCGTCCCATCTCATTATTGGAAGAACTAGGATCAGTGAAAAATATGGAGGCGGGTTGTATGGTTGTTGGCACATCGGGGGCCTTTGAAAGCCCGACCTTTGATTTCCTTGATTGTTATTGTTCCAACCCCCTTGATTGTTACTGCCTCACCAATTACTTTGATTTTTGCCACCCCAATTGCCTTGGTTGTTTCCTCCCCAATTGCCTTGATGTTCTTGATTACCCCAATTTTGATTGTTGTTGTTCCTCAATTACCTTGATTGTTTTTTTTTTCACTATTACAATTTCCTTGTTGACCTTGGTTGCCCCAATGACCTTGGTTTCCCTGTGATCTCCATTGTTGTTGATTTGGATCATTACTCCGTTGACCTTGATAATTGTTGACATATTGAACCTCTTAACTTTGATCATCATATGCATCATCTTGATTGTACACACTATTAATTTGCTCAAATTGCTCCGGATGGTTTTGTACTTGTTGACCTTGTTGCCTTCTCTTGTTGACCATCATGTTTACTCCTTCATTGGCATTTACCTGTTTTGGCCCCTGAAACTGTTGAAGTTGAGTCTTGGCCAATTGATTTATGGTGGTTGTCAACTCAGTTATGGCTTGCCCATGATCATGTAGTTCCTTCTGTAGGTGGATAACATTAGGGTAACCCTGAGGAACGTTGACTCTACTTTTCCATGTCAAAGAGGTATCTGCCATCTCATCCAATAATTAACATGCTTCAGAGTACGGCGTGTTCATAAATTTACCACCTGCGAGTTGATTTACCACACACTGGTTAGTTATGTTGTTCCCCCTATAAATGTTTGCTGGATCATTGCCTCGATCATATCGTTTTTGGGGCATTCTTTGACCATTGTGCGATATCGTTCCCAAATTTCATGCACCGGTTAATTTGGCTCTTGTTTGAAATCCAAAATTCCGTCTCTTAGCATCGCTATATTCCCTAGACAAAAGAACTTTGTGATGAACTTCTCGGCCAACTCATCCCAAGTGTGTATGGAATGGTTGGGCAGCCTCTCTATCCAATCCAAAGTTTTTCCCCGAAGTAAAAAGGGAATAGCCTTAACCTCAATGTGTCCTCAGAGACATTCGTCTCCTTTATCCCCCAGCACGTGTCAACAAAACCTTTGAGATGCTTATAGGCATTTTGATGTAGAGCTCCGGTGAATAAACCCCGTTGTCCAACAGTGTAAGCATGACATTGGTTATTTAAAAATTTCCCGCCCTAATCCGGGGCGGGACTTTGCACTTGTGTAACCTTCGTTGGGCAACACTCGGTGTGCTGCCCTTGGTGGGGGTGGGGGAGGGTTTGGCACATTATCGTAAGGCGGTCGGCCTCTCCTTTGTACTTAAGGCTCAAGATGAACCTCATCCACTTGTTCGTCATCTACCTCATCCCCCAATGGAATATTTTCGTGGGCCTTGTTGTTAAGAGCCATCGATACCTAAAAGGAATTGACAAAGAAAATTAGTAAACGGAAGGAAAGAAAGACAAAATAAACAAATACTTAGATATATAGCTAAGACTGTCTAACTCCCCGGCAACGGCGCCAAAAATTGATCGGGTACAAGCCTACACTACTATTGAATAGCGAGGAGGTGGATGCAATAGTAACCCAACTAAGGTCGGGATCGAATCCACAAGGAGTTAATGAGTAGAATTAGGTTTATATCTAAGCGAGATGCGAGTTTTGAATCTAATTTCACTTCCACAAGTTTGGGTTGATATTCTACTTCTATCTTTACTCTAAAGATTGCAATACATAAAACTAAGGACAATATTTTTGTGGGGGTTTTTCAAATGTTTAAAGGGACTAGGGTCGTGACTTCTACCTAGGTGGTTATCTAACGGATTGTAAAATCTAGGGCAAGTTTAATTAGTTGGGATTGTAACATAGCTATCACCCACGTGTATTTATCTATACCTCTCAGTAGTTTCAGTGATTTTGCCCAATTTGGCTTACTCAAGTCCAAATAGGTATACATACATATCAAGTGATATTAGATCAAGTCGGGTATTACTATCTCTAGGTTTAACCCTTTAATTGGGGCTATCAGTTTCTTGAGTTCACCCCAATTCCTTGTTAGCCTAGTTTTCCTAGACTTAGTCCCTCTTTCTCAAGTAGAGACTAAGTCATAAAGGCATGAACCAATATTTACAACCATTAATTCTTGAGTTATAGCAAGAACTAGGCTAAATATCACTAACACAATCACAAATAAGCCCTAAGTCAAACATCCATTAAATACCCACACTAGGGTTTAGCTACTCATGAAAATAGAAGAAATTAAAAATGAAATGAAGATAAAATCCATAATATTAGATTATGGGATGAAAATCTAATGTTTAGAAGTGAATCTAGTACAAAATTTCTGAAAACAGTAAAAGTAGTCATCTCAGGTGCTCATACAAAACGTAACATGACCTAAAAATTACAAAAAGTTATATTTATACTAAGCTGAAAATATCTGACAAAAATGACCATGCAGAGGTTGTGCGGTCGCATAATTCTGAGTGCGGCCACTCTCTTTCTTTCGTGGCCGCATATTTCTGGTGCGGTCCACGTTCTTCACTTTTGATTCTGGCTTGACCTGGACTTTCGCGGACCGAACAGTTCTGACTGCGTCCGCGCTCATGATTATGCGGCCGCATCAAAGTGAAACAGTCCGCACTTGCTTGATTTTTTCTCGAGAAAACTCTCTGAACCTTCATCATCGCGGACTGCACAATTGTGGGTGCGACCGCGCTTGACATCCTGCGGCCGAATAATTTTGGTGTGGTTCGCACTCCATCATTTTGCTTAAGTTTCCAACTCTCTGATTCTCATTCATCGAGGACCACATAATTTTTATTGCAGCCGCACAATATTGGTGCCATCCGCGCTCATCATATAGCCAAAATTACAAGTCTCTGAATCTCCCTCTTGCGGACCGCATAGTTTTGATCGAGGCCGCACAAAATTTGTGCGGTCCGCACCCCAGACCTCTTTGTCCAGTTTTAGTTTTTGTTCAACTTTTGACTCCTTTGTGAGTTGATTTTGATTCCTTTGGCTCATATTGAACAATTACTGCAAGCAAGCACATTTCATTAGTTTCCGAGAATACCTTCAATCATTTTTTACCTAAACACAAGTAAAAGAGAGCAAATATGAGGTCAAAATCCCTACTTATCAGCAACAGCCAGGCACGAATTGTTGATCTTCTTGGACACATACTCGGGCTATAACCAGATCCTCATGGAAGAGGAGGACCAGGATAAGACCACCTTCATCACCCTCCAAGGAATGTATTGCTACAGGGTAATGCTTTTCGGACTGAAAAACGCGAGGGCGACATACCAAAGGTTGGTAACAAGAATGTTCAAGGACCACCTTGGCAAGATCATGGAGGTCTACATAGACGATATGTTGGTCAAGTCCAAAAGGAAAGAAGATCACATCGACCACCTGAAGGAGGCCTTCGACATACTCAGGCGATATGGGATGAAACTGAACCATAAGAAGTGTGCGTTCGGCATTACCTCAAGAAAGTTCTTGGTCTTCCTGGTACCACAAAGAGGCATCGAGGTCAATCCACACCAAATCAAAACCATAGAAGGAATACCATAACACTTAACCAGCAAAAAAAGGTTCAGAAGTTGACCAGTCGCGTCGCCGCCTTGTCGAGATTCATCTCATGATCATCTGATAGATGTCACAAGTTTTTAGATGCGCTCAAGAAAGACAACAGACTCCTATAGACATCCGAGTGCGTTCAAGCCCTGAAGAAGTTAAAATCCTATTTATCATCTCCGTTCTTTCTTGCCAAAGAAGAACCTGGGGAACGTCTACTCGTCTACCTCGCCATATCCGAAGTAGCGGTGAGTGCAGTCCTGGTCTGAGAAAACAAAGGTACGCAATATCCCATCTATTAGATTACCAAAACCCTGATCGACGCCGAGACAAGGTACTCCCACCTTGAAAAATTGTCATTGGCCTTAGTCATAGCTTCACAAAAGCTTAGACCCTACTTTCAGTGTTATCCGATCTCGGTAGTCACAACTTTCCCCTTGAGAAGTATCTTGCATAAGCCCGGACTATCGGGAATATTAGCTAAGTGGGCCATAGAATTAAGCGAGCATGATATTACATATCAACCACGGACAGCGATAGTAATCACAAGTGCTTACTGACTTCGTCGCCGACTTCAGCACAAAAATAATGCATGAATTCAAAAAGAAGCCGACCATGCTTCTCCGCAAGCACAAGATCTATGGATTTTGTACACCGACGACGCCTTTGATGCATCGGGATCCGGGCTGGAACTCATGCTCAAGGTCCCGATAGGCGAAGTGATTAGCCAGTCCATAAGGTGCCCAGACATGACTAACAATGAGACCGAGTATGAGGCCGTGATTGCAGGATTAAGGCTAGCACTCAAGTACGGAGCGAGGCGAGTCATCCTACGCTATGATTCTCAACTCGTCGTCAACCAAGTTACCGGGACTTTCCAGATCAAAGAACAAAGGTTGCAAAAATACCAGTCCGAAATCCACAAATTATTGCCTGAGTTTGATGAATGCCAGCTCAACCAAATCCCTCGGGCGCAAAACACCAAAGTCGATGGCCTCACCAAATTAGCGGCAGCCACTAAAACCATAACCGGGAAGGAAATGTGATCACCCTCCTCCACTCATCGATAGATAAAATCGAGGTAAGGACTATAAATCTAACTTCAGACTGGCGCAACCGTATTGTTACATACTTGAAGGACAATGTACTCACAGATGATAAAAAAGAAGCCAAAAAACTTTGGATGTAAGCAGCCAGGTACAACATCATCCAGAACGATCTGTACAAGAGGACGTACGGAGACCCCCTAGCAAAATGCTTGGGTCCGAATCAAACTCGGTGTGTCCTACAAGAAGTCCATGAGGGCCACTGTGGGGCTCATTTCGGCAACCGAGCTCTGGTCAGATGCCTCATACGAGCAGGTTACTACTGGATTACTATGAAAAAATAGGCCGCAGACTTCATAACAAGATGCGAGCAATAAGCTCCAATGATCCACCAAGCAAGCGAGCAACTCCACTCAGTCACTTCCCCTTGGCTTTTCATCAAGTAAGGAATGGACATTGTCGGCCCCTTTCCCGTAGGATGAGGTAATGTACGTTTCCTTTTGGTTTTAACTGACTATTTTTCTAAATGGGTAGAAGCAGGAGTATTTTCTCAGATATGCGAACAGGAAGTGATTGCCTTCATATGGAAGAACATTGTGTTCCGCTTCGGCCTCTCCAAAGAGATCAGCTGCGACAATGGACCTCAATTCACTAGAAAAAAGGTCGCTGAATTTTTTGAAAAGTGGCATATTAATAGAATACTCTCCACCCCATACTACCCCGCAGGGAACGGGCAAGCAGAGTCCTCCAATAAATCAATAATGAACATCATGAAGAAAAAGCTCGAGGATGCCAAGAGACTTTGGCCAGAAATACTATGGGCCTATCGCACAAAGCCAAAGACGAGCACAAGAGAAACGCCCTACTCGTTAGTTTAAAGGAGTGACGCAGTAATACTGGTCGAAGTCGGAGAGCCCAGTTTGAGATACTCCCATGAGAGCAAGCCAAGGAATGACGAAAGCAGAAGGCAAGACCTCGACGAAGCTGAAGAATGGAGAGACATGGCTTACATAAGAATGATCGCCAAAAAACAATAGGTAGAACGCTACTAATACAAAAAGGCCAAGATCAGACCACTCAAAGTCGGGGACTACGTGCTCAAGGCCAAAACACAAGCAAGCAAAGACCCGCGGGAGGGAAAACTGAGAACAAATTGGGACGGCCCATACAAAATCACAGCAGCAGCAAGCAAAGGGTCTTTTCAACTGGAAACAGTGGAAGGAAAACGGCTACCAATCAACTTGAACGTCACCCACCTCAAGTACTTCAACTTTTAAGAACAAGCGTCCTCCAAGTCGTACTCCTTTTCCGTCACTTGAGTTTTGTCCCAATTGGGTTTTCTCAAGGAGGTTTTTAATGAGACGATAAGGGGGACACTTCAAGTCGAAGTACGGACAAGAAAAAGGCATAGTCCATTGCTCAACCTCTCGACATATCTCCAGGTCGCCCAATGAAGAGACTGGATAGACTGGGACTGGAATAGCCCAAAAAATATGTAAATTTCTCCAAGTATGAGCAAAACATAAATGTACGTTCGCCATAACATCATCTCAGCATCTACCCGGCCTACAGCCACAGTCAAATAAACTATATTTGACCTCGTTCAAATTAAAAAACATTCGACCTCGTTTGAATTAAAAGACATTCGACCTCGTTCGAATTAAAAAATATTCGACCTTGTTCGAATTAAAATACATTAGACCTCGTTCGAATTAAAAAAATTCTACCTCTTTCAAATTAAAAGACATTCAACCTCGTTCGAATTAAAAGACATTCGACCTCGTTCGAATTAAAAAACATTCGACCTCGTTCGAATTAAAAACATTATACCTCATTCGAATTAAAAACAATCGACTCTTTCGAATCAAATAACATCGACCTCGCTCGAATTCACATTCGACTTCATTCAGGTGACCTGCGTCTTATATTTTACTTCTCTTGAATTAAGCTTATACGGCTCTCGGTCATCATTGGGTTTAGGTTACGTTCGACATCGCTTATATTAATTAAGTTATGTTTCAAATTAAACTATGTCTATGTTTGACTACGTTCGACAACACTTACTGACCCTAGGTCACGACTACCAAGTTCGGAATTTGAACTCGTTCAACATAGAAACCGAGCTTCTACAACTAAAAGCAGCCAAATAGCGGAATTAAGGAAAGGATCATACAAGACCAATAGAGAAAATATTCAGAAACGAACAGCAAAAATAGCATTTCATACTTCAAAAATATTCATTAAGAAGGCTAAATAGTCGCCCACAAAAGTATGCACAAAAATTACAAACCAAAGGAATAACTACTCGCCACCCGACCCAGCAGCTCCATCTCCACCATCGCCATCGCCATAAGGGTAATCGTCCTCGTATCAGGCACCCTCCTCAATCCCATCCAAATCCTCCTCACCATCTCCAGTCCCCGGTGTAGCAGGGTCATAGCCACATGCAATCCAAGCTGCACGCTTCTTAGCACGAGCATCCTCATAATCAGCCTCAAGAACTCTCCCGCCATCATCAAATATCTGAATATGTCTAGCTGGGCCTCGGTGTGAATCCACTTCTCATATAAATGCGTCTTCTCGGCCTCAAGAGCGATGATTAGGTCCCCAAGGTTGGAGACCTCTTTTTCTAGCGCCCCAATTTTCTCATCAAGTCACTCTTCCCTAAGCTTGGTCGTCTCCAAATTATTTTCCCACTCGGACTGGAGGACGCGGATTGTATCCTCCAAAGCCTCAATTTTTGTCAAAGCCGCCAACCGAGCCAACTAGGCCTTCTCAAAATCCTCCATCTTCTAGGCGACTTCATCACTCAAAGCATCAGCCCTAATCGAACATTGCTTGAGTTCGGCCCGCAGAGATACCACTTGGGTCTGAAGGTCGCACATTCGGCTTCAACTCCCTTGCTCACTTTGCGCTCCTATTATTTATCCTTCAACGCTCCTTCAAGGACGTTGCACTTGCCGATGACTCCCACTAACTCATCATCTTTCTACTTCAGTTCGTCCAAGATAGCTTGGAAGTCGCCACTCTCACCGAACCGCCTACAGATATCACGGTGCTTGATGCGGTATTCATGGTACTTCTTCTCCGTCCTCTTGAAATCCTCTCGGCGAGCACTCTCAATCTCCAAAATAATGGTCTAAGAAAAGAGAAGAAAAAAAGGAAGAAAATTAGTCTATCGAAAATAGTGTGCAAGGCATAGAAACTAGAAAGGTCGGAAGACTTACCCTAAGGGTGAGGTCGGCTATGCCCGAAGAGAGGGCGGCATCATTCAGCAACTCAAGGTTCTTACCCTCCACATCGGAGAAAAGGGGATCCAAGGAAGGGACAACTTCTTCAGTGTTCACCAACACGTCACGGTCCGTGGGGACCACGATGGTACGATTGGACACTTCCAGCCTCATTTCCACCCAAGTGAACCCCTCACTCAGCATCCACACCTTCTTGGGGTCGATATCATAGCCGGTTTCATAGTCATCCTCGGAAATTATTTTTCCTTTCACCTCGGCCGATGAGGGAACATCAACCGTATCGAGGATGATGGTTCACTTCTCAGTACGCTATCGCCGACCTCCACAAACGGCCCTCCAACTTCACCCTCAACTTTAGGAAACGCTGCACCTTCCACCACTCCTGCTGATGGCGGAACTCCAGATGACAGAATCACATCGCTTTCAGATGCAGCAATGGTCGGCTCATAGTCGTCCCTTGTAGAGCCCTCTGCTCGAACTGTACCGCCGCCAACATCCATCGATCTCTTTTTTCATGAATTCAAGTCTTCCCCGCTCCACGACGGCTCATCCACTAAATGAAGTACAGGAATAGTCGATGTCCCATATGCTAAGGTCGTCGATGGCTAAGCTGATCGCGCCAAAACCTGAGGTCGAACGGCACAGATGACCAGGCAGGCTTGGTCGCGGTTGTAGCTGGCACAGATTCTGTTATAGCGGTCGTTTGGCGGAATGTATGAGTAGGGGCTCTCGACTTTCTCGGACCTCCCCGTTCTGACAATGGAATAAAGTAAAAAGGCTGGGATCAACCCCCGCAAAGATAAAAGGCGACCTATCAGAAAAATCCAACGACAGAGACATAAGAAAACTTACCAGGAAGCTTGGGCCCGAACTTATTGCAGAAGGCCGACCATACGCGGATCCCCATTATATGAGGAAGGACTCGGCTAACCCACCCAGAATATCCTCGACCAAATGAGGAGGTTCAGCCTCTGCTACATAAAAAGAGAAAAATAAGATACAATTCTACCAGAGTCAACCAGCACAAAGTGCAATAGAGGAAAAAGGAAGAAAGGTGCTTATGAATATAGTTCCAAAGCTCAGGAAACCTGTTTGCATTTTCCACCACGTCCTCAGTTTTGGCGTAGAAGTAGTTGAGCCAAAATTGGCGGTTGGCCTTGTCGTCCATTTTTACCACAAAACATTTGTTGCCTCGGTGGCGAAGATGTAACATCGTCCCCCTATGAAAATTGGGGGCGAAGAGATGCATCAAGTGACGTATGGTCACCTCGACCCCGGCCAACTCCGCGAACATCTAAATCATGCAGGTGATCTTGTAAATATAGGGGGAGAGTTGAGCCAGGCATACCCGGTAGTAGCGGCAAAACTCTTCGGCCAAGGGATAGAAAAAGAATAACCTATGTAGAAGGCGAAGTACCCAAGGCGATATGTTTTCACCACGTCGTGCCGAGCAGGGATGAGGTCTATGTGGACGGGAATTTTAAATTTAGTCCTAAACTCAGTGATGGCTGCCTTTTTCATCAATGACTCCGAGATTTCGGGGTCATCTTCGGGCAACTTTGAGAAGTCAGATCTAGCCTTCTCCCTATGGGGAATTATCTCATCCGCTGTAGGAAAGCTGTCATATTCAGCAAGCATGGCCACCCCATTATTGTGGGAAGGCATGCGAACTACCAAGGCGACAAGATCAGGTACTCCCTCGGAATTAGTTGTATTAACCATTTTTCCTCGTTTTTATATGGAGAAGATGCAAGCACAGAGGAGGTATAAGCGGGAGAAGTTATCAGAACCGGTGAAAACAGGGATGCAAGGATGAAGGTAACAAAAGCAAGAACAATGAAAGAAGAAGGAAGAAAGAGATGAAGATTCAGTATTTGAAAAGCATAAGGATCAGGCAAAGGGTCTCGTGTCCCTATTTATAGGAACCCGGTGCCATAATCAAGAACACAAACTGTCGATGCCCAGCACAAATGTCAAAACGGCAGAGGCACGGGGAAACAATGCAATGCATCGTAAAAACACGTAATAATGACGCACGGTGTCGTGACGTCATTCTGAATCGACGTAACGGTAAGTTATGGCTCACGAAGCGCCATGTTATCATCTCGCCAAGAGCGTTACTACTGGACTTACTCGCCTAAATCTCTCAACTATGACTAGCGAAGTCCGCTCATCGAGGTCGCCCGAGAGACGGCCGCGATAAGCGGAGGAACTAACTGTATGGGTCAAAAATCTGCCTAAGGGAACTCGACGCGGAGTGATGTCACCAAAAGTAATTTGGCCGAGGTCGACTAGTAACTAATAGGACTCATCATCGAGCAGCCAATCTTGGCCGAGGTCAAGTATCAGAAGGAGCAGTAACGACTAGTTTAAAAATAGGATCTTTAAGAGAATATTATGTTGGATATTTTTTTTGTACTTGTACTTTTTGGGTTAATTGGGGGCATGTATCTATAAATAGAAAGAGAAGGTAAAAGGCATATAATATTCTCAGATAAGAACATTCTTGATAAAGTAGGTCATCTTTCTAGATAAATACAAACACTACCTTTCTAAAGAGATTCGATTGTTGATTATTCCACATCGTTTCCATCAGATCCGAGAAAGTTTCGATATTCTTATATTTGTCTGTCATTAATCATTGTTAGAAGGAGGAATCATCCACCTCATTCAATATTGGGTGAACCATTCTTCTTATTTACTTTAGTGCCATTTATTATTATTTAATACTTGATATTCATCTTCCATTATTGATATTGAAACATGAAATCATTTAACTCTCTTTCAACACTGTTCAACTTTATCCATGTAGATCGATTGCAGATATGAAGTTATTATTATTAACTAGGCTTAATTCCTCATTACATAGAATTAATTAGTAACCAAAGGTTTATATCTTTTGGTCAAACAGAAATATGAAATAAGATTACGTAGATTAGCAATACACAAATTAAAATAATTAAATAACAAAATGACACTTCATGTACAATATTTTATTCTATTAAAAATAAACATATTTAAAATATAAATTGTATAATAATTCTTACTAGAACCAAGCAAACAATAATTAATAATCCCCTACATTACGATCCAAACATTTCGATCAACTTGCTTCTAAACCAAACAATCACAAAATAAACATAAACTTATTATGGTTAGAAGTTATGGGCTTTTGGGTAAAGCCACCCAAGCTTTAGGTCCCCAACTTAAGGGCCCCCACTTTTTATCCAATAACTTTTTTTTTTAAATTAAGTAGTTTCACTCCTATTACATATCTTGGTAAATCTGAAAATGAAAAATATCTCTATTCCTTAAAAATTGGCCCCTAACGTGTAAATACAAATTTTCTGAAATGAATCTAGTGATTATTCTTTTTTTTTTAAGTCTTTTTCTTATTAAATATCATGTAAATCTTTCTACTTCCTCTCTTGATTTTCATAATATTCAATTTTCTTTTTTGAACAAACGTTACTACTATTGTATTTTTCTTTTGTGCCTCTGATAGACCAATAGTTCTACATTTTTCGTCTATCAGGCTAAAACCTGCAAGAAGTATATTGAAAGCAACAAATATTTATTTTCACATCAAGTTAATGAATCAGGTTCTTATATTCCAGCTTACCAGTAATAGTTTTCATCTAACGTTTGTTTGCCTCTGGCCGCCCTCGACCACAAAATAGAAATTTGAAAGAAGCTTTTTGAAATTAAAATTGATAAAATCTTACTTAAAATCAACCATGAAGCAAGAGAGATTGAATAGATTATTTATATTATCAATTAAAAAAGAATTATTAGGAGAAATTGATTATAAAATAATGATTCATAATTTTAAATCTCAAAAAGCTAGAAATTATATTTGAATTAAATTATACATAAGAAAGTTTTTTTAAGGAAAAAAAGTTAAAGGCCTTTTCTACTAGTTTGGCTTTAGGCCTCCAATAATGTTGAGCCGCCCCTGAGTTATGGTTATTATTTTTACTGGAGTTTCTAATTTTCAATACACAATCGCTCTGTATCAGTTAAGTTCCAGCGTCTGCTGCTGTCACTAGATCCCAAAACAAGGAATAAAGCAATTTGTTCTAGCAATGACCATAGAATTGAGTCGGAGCAGGATCCTTTTTTGTTGTTAGGATGAACAAGAAGTCATAGAAGAGTTATCAGGAGAAGATGTGTATAAATCCGTACAAGCCAGATTTTAAATTTTTAAAAAAAAGTTGGGTGTCGATTTCGGTATCAATATCTTACCTTAAGGGTACTTACCGGACAGGTACGAAGGGTATTATTTTGGGTACCCTATCATTACCCTTTACCCAAATCCATTACCCTTACCTCCCAACCGGAGCGGTACTGTCCAGTACTGTTTCCGGTATGGATACAGCCATACAGGTAATACCCAACCCTTAAACAGCGCTATTGTAACTACAATTTTCTTATTATATATATAACTTAAAACCTATTGAAGAAACCCATCAAAATAAATGGTTTTTAGAGAGACTAATGAGGTAGACCTCACTTGCATGGGCGGATCTACCTTATGAGTTCGGGGTGACACGGCACCCGCTCGCTTCGGTGAAATATTTATTAAGTATGTAATATATCTATGAAATAATCTATATATTATATTGATGGCACCCAAACTAAACAAAGACAGTATAGGTGCCAGCGGTCCAGCTCCCAGTCACTATAGCCGCGTTATATTTTTGTTTCACACCTTTTTTTGAGTTTTTCCTTTATTTTCAGTTCATTGGGCCTTAGGGCCTCACCTCTTTTCCCCTTTTTTCTTCGTTTTCTTTTCCTGTTTTTTCTTCCTTTTATTTGCTAAGTTTCTCTCTTTTTCTTTATTTTTCAATCTTTTGTATACCAATCTTTATTTGTTCCTACATTCTATTATTATATCTTACTTTATGAACAATATTTTTCAAGATAGTTAGAATATGAAGTCTTTTTCTGATGATACAATATTAATTTAAATATTGAAGTATAATTGAATCTGTCTTTTCTATTTGCTCTTGAAAAAAATAATTTGATTAATAGTCGATTTGAGTTGATTATTATGGAACGTTGAAGGTTTTAATTTAAACATATTACCATATAACTTGACAATTAGCATATAAAAAATAATCCAAGAATGATAAAGGTAAATTAATCTAGTCAAACAAAGAATATGTAATATCAAGCTATTCTTTATGCAAAAGATTTCATTGGAGACGCTTTTTCATGAATTTATTTTTGTAACTTTTATATATATTCAACATAAAAATGAACCTAAATCCAACTTAGTTGCTTTGTAAATGAAAGACCAATTTGAGTTAACCATAACCGAACTGACTCATCCCTGCAATACAGCCTTGTAGCTAGTTGTAGATAATACTTAGAGGGATAGGCATAAATTTTCATAAATTGGGTCAATATTTGAAATAGTGAACAACTCAATAAATAACTATAGTAACAAAGTCAATTTTTGTATTTATATCCAATATTTTTTATTTATATATATATATATATATATATATATATATATATATATATATATATATATATATATGTTAAAAAATTTTGGTGATGCGATGTCCTATGACACAGCTTGGTGGCACTCACAACCTCCGATTCCTGGATCCGCCTCTGCTCATGTGGACAGCTTACTTCCGAAACCATTAACCATAATGCACGAGTCCAATGTATTGGTGGCCAACAAATTAGGGACATTTTTATATATACTTATTTTTGGATCACTATTGAAGTTATATCAGTATAGTACAAAATTTTGTATGGTGTACCCGTACGGATCTGAAGTAGTTCAATTTCTTCATTGCAACTACAGTAAAAATTTGAAGTTCTTTTATCTTTCAAATGCAACTTTTAAAATTCGAATTTGAAGTAGTTCAATCTCTTCGATGCAACTTCAGAAATCAAATCTAAAGTTCTTCTATCTTTCAAATGCAACTTCAGAAATTTGAATTTTAAGTAGTTCTATCTATTGAATACAGCTTCAGATTTCAACCCTTAAGTTACGGAACATAAACGTGTCCTTCAAATTTCAACAAACTAATACCCGATTCAATGCTCAAATCTACTCCAAACCAAAACATAATGTTCAAATATCATAAAAAATAAATATCAATCATCAAATTATCAAAACAACAACAAATTTAACAAACTCATTTTGTAACTAAGAAGAAGAAGAAGAAACTCTAAGCAGAAAAGAAAAGAAAATAATAGTAAAGAAGAAGAGAAAAGATATGTATTTAAAGTTAGTCAAAAATTGGGTATCAGTTAATTTTTTTTAAATAGGTACAAATTCATTGGGTGGCGAAAAACTTGGCGCCACATAAATTTTTTACAACAATTTAAGTAATTCTTGAAAAGTTCATATTATAAGGAATGAAATAAGTTGGTTGCATTTATTATGATAAAAATAACACGGGCTAGCCAGTTTTCGGTGCACATGTGTATGAACTTCCAGCATATTATGCTGAAACTCCAACACGCGGAAAGTTCCAGCATAATATACTGAAGATTCGAGCACCTGTGTGTGAACTTCCAGCATATTATGCTGAAACTCCAACACGCGGAAAGTTCCAGCATAATATACTGAAGATTCGAGCACCTGTGTGTGAACTTCCAGCATATTATGCTCGACCAATATACTTTGTCACTCCAGTATATACCGGAGTTCCAGTATACTTTGCTGGAACTCCAGTATATTATGCTGGAGTATTTTCTGGATTTTGAATAATGTTTTCATTCAGATTTATCTTCACATGAAAAGTGCCTAAATTACGATTACTTTTGAAATCGTGGCTATTTTTTAATGACCACTTGTAAATCTGGCTATTTTTAAATTTCTCCATTTATTATGTCCACTGTAAATTCACGAGTTATTGCTTGCAATTATATATTTCCTCCGTTCGTTTTTTACTTGTCTACAATGGACTTGGCATACTTCTTAAGAAATGATAAATGAAGTGCACATCATCATCATCATCATCATCATCATAATAATAATAATAAAAATAATACTATTACTACTACTACTACTACTGCTGCTGCTACTGCTACTGCTACTGCTACTGCTACTGCTACTGCTACTGCTACTACGACTGCTACTGCGACTGCTGCTACTGCTACTACCGCTGCTACTGCTACTACCTACTGCTACTGCTACTACCTACTACTACTAATAATACTGCTAATAATACTACTACTACTAATAATAATAATAATAATAATACTAATAATAATAATAATAATAATAATAATGCATTTATTATTATTACTAATAATAATACTACTAATAATAATACTACTACCTACTACTACTACTACTAATAATACTACTAATAATACTACTACTAATAATAATACTAATAATAATAATAATACTAATAATACTAATAATAATAATAATAATAATAATAATAATAATAATAATAATAATAATAATACTGCTACGACTACTACTACTGCTACTACCTACTACTACTGCTACTACCTACAACTACTACTACTACCGCTACTACTATTACTGCTACTGCTACTACTGCTACTGCTACTGCTACTACTACTATTGCTACTGCTGCTGTTGTTGCTGCTGCTACTGCTGCTCCTGCTGCTCCTGCTGCTGCTCCTGCTGCTTCTACTGCTTCTACTGTTGCTGCTGCTGCTGCTGCTACTGCTGCTGCTGCTACTACCGCTACTCCCGCGGCTGCTCCCGCGGCTGCTCCCGCTGCTGCTCCTGTTGCTACTACCGCTAATGCATTTAAGAAGTATGAGATAATTCAGAAAATGATAATAAGGATGAAACAAGAAAAAAGATTAGTTTTCTTCTTGATTTGCTAAATTTGATAAGTAAAAGTGAAAATATATTTTTAGTATAATGGACAAGTAAAATTAAACGGAGGAAATAAATTATTTACCAACGTCCTTTCATGAAACGTGTATGTCATGTGCGTTGTTTGTGTAAAATTTTGTAATCACTTTCAACAATTTTTTGATGTAATTGACACATTCACATATACTGTTCTTAGTTTAATGATCAAATAACGAGCCCAAAATGTGGATGCCGGTCGTGCCTTGATTATTCAATGAAATTTACTTACTTTAGAGCTAAAAACATAGCTTGAAATTATAATTGGGCAGTAGTAGTATTTGTTTTTTTTTTTTTTTTTTGATTTTCCATCTGATATCCGATACCTATATTAAAGGTTGACTATATTCGAATTCGTGTCGCACCGTAAGACCATTTAAANTATTTTTTTTTTTTTTTTTTTTTTGATTTTCCATCTGATATCCGATACCTATATTAAAGGTTGACTATATTCGAATTCGTGTCGCACCGTAAGACCATTTAAAGGGGAACCACTCCCTAATGATTTTTTCTATCAGCCCGAGCCCTAAACTATCACTCGGATTTAGTAGGGCCAAATCCTAGAAGTAAAATGGAATGAGCCTGCACCCTACAATACCATTGAGCTCAAAAATGCGTACCCGGATAATTAACTTAATTTCAAAGAATGTACGATAGGCTATTCCGATATACTTATAGCTCAACTACAGCAAATGTTTTTCAATTTTCTCATGTTTTCTATCCAACTACCTCCTGTCGTGCTCCCTTTTTTTCCTCGCGGAATCGGGTTTATGTGTCACGACCCAAACCGATGGGCCGCGACGGACACCCGGTACCTTACTCGACCGAGTACCAACGTAACGTATCATTCTTATTACATCATCAGATACACGTGACATACAGGCCTAATAGGCCAACATAATTATTTACAAACTTAAAGCATAGGCCGACAAGGCCGTACAATCTTTCACGTATACGACATATGTCTACAAGCCTCTAAGAGTACATAAATGTCATAAAGGTCGGGATAGAGTCCCGCCATACCAAACAATACCCGTCTAAATCATACTAATCAAACAAGCGACTCCAAAGCAAATGGAGCGCACCAACATCTTCCGCTGAGCTGATAGCCTATTGGAGGGTACTCGACCTGTCTATCGGGACCTGCGAGCATGAAACGCAGCGTCCCCAGGCAAAAGGGACGTCAGTACGAATAATGTACCGAGTATGTAAGGCACATAAATAAGTATATAAGAGACATGGAAGAAATATAGAGCACATGACTCAACCTGTAAGTCTGAATAGCTTTGTAAATCATAAATTACTTTTAGCGTCATGCATATGCATATGACTGTCATGTCGTGCATAGGTACATGTTTCATAACATCATCAGCCTCTGAGGGCATTCCATCATATCATATCGGCCACTGCGGGCAAAATCATCATTGTATACCAGATGATCAGGTGGTGGTGCGTATGTAACGCCATAACCTTTTCCATATCCCATATATATATATATATATATATATATATATATATATATATATATACGCGTATATAACGCCGTTTGAATATACATACATATATACGCGTATATAACGCCGTTTGAACCATATTTCAGTCACTGTGGCAACATCATCATCATATACCAGTTGATCAGATGGTGGTGCGTATATAACGCCGTAACCTTTTCCCATATCGCATATACATATATTTACATATATACGCGTATATAACGACATCTGGTCATGGGTCAGTGTGCATATGTAAATGCATGAAATGCATATGAAATACGTCAATAA
>ML364173.1:0-16120 GCA_005239505.1 Nicotiana paniculata | reverse complement strand
AAAATCCCAAGGTTGAACTGACTCTACTCGGACCCCATATATCAGAATGAACTAAAGAAAAAATAGGCTCTACATGACTCTCAATACTACGAGGAAAGGAGGCTCGGGTATATTTCTAGAGCTAACATGATTCACACTCTAATGTAGATAAATTAGACAAACTAGGCACCATCTTCTGAAGCTTGGATAATTTGGATGTCCTAAACGTCTGTGAATTAGGTCTGGAGGATCTGTAACTAGACATACCTTGGAGGAATTGAGTGAGTTAAGGTAGTAAAGGCCTTCTGATTCAAGTCATGCTCCAATCGTCTGTCCCGTACTGCGGTCCTGCATAATAAAAGAATCATCAATAAAATATATACCACAATGGAGGGCACGAGTCAAACGACTAACAGATGCAAGATTAAAAGGACAGTTAGGGATATAAAGAACGGAATCTAGAGTGACAGAGGGTAGATGATTTGCTTGTCTAACTCCTTTTGCTTTAGTTTGAGACCCATTGGCTAAAGTAACAGTGGGAAGAGACTGTGAATAAGTAATATTTGACAAAAGTGATTTATTACCAGAGATATGATCAGAAGCGGCTAAGTCCACAACACATTGTCCAAGAGTACTAGACTGGGAAACACAAGCAAAAGAATTACCAGCAAGAGAAGTATCAGTCTGAGCAACAGAAGCTACTTGTGGAGATGTCTGCTTACTTGCTCGGTACTGAAGGAACTCATTATACTCCCCTTCAGATAAAGAAAGTCTCTGGTTACCTGTAGTCTCAATCTGAGCAGCATAAGCATTTTTGTGTGAACGACCATGTAAATAATAGCACACGTCACGAGTGTGTCCAAGTTTATGACAATAAGAGCACTTGGGTCGGGGCCTTCCAAAACGACCTCCTCCTCGTCTATTTTCCATAGGTTGAGATGCCCGATTGTCCACTGACTGGGATACGAGAATAGATGAGTCAAGTGTCTGTGATGAGTGACTTGGTGCTGCAGCAAGGCGAAGTAATCGAGAGAATACTTCATCAATTGTGGGCACAGTAGGACTAGCCAAAATCTGATCGCGTACTGAGTCAAGATCATTAGGAAGTCCAGCAAGAGTAAGAACTAGAAACATCTTTTGTCGCTGCTCTTGTTGCTTCTCAACACTAGCAGAAACTGGCATCAACTTCTCAAATTCCTCCATGACTGCCTGTACTTGTCCCAAGTAAGTAGACATATCTAATTCATGTTTCTTTAAATTTGTCATCCGCGATATCACATTATAGAAACGAGATATGTCATTAGTGTATAAAGTACGAGCCTTTTCCCAAACCAAATAACATATCTGGAATGGACGAAACAAAGACATCAACTTGGAATCAATAGATCTCCACAGAATACTGCATAATTGAGCATCGATATTCTCCCAGTGTGCTTTGGCCTTTTCATCTCCTTCGCTAGACTTCTTAATTAGATGATCTTGAACACCTTGACCTTTACACCACAGCTCAGCAGATGAAGCCCAAGCTAAGTAGTTTGAACCTCCCATTAAAGGTTCTGAGGTAATCATAACACCGGGACTGCCAGAGCCTTGATTTTTAGACCCGAAAACATCAACTCCAAAAGACATTGTTGGAGTGAAGAGAGGTCTATAAAAGTACAACAAATAACACAAGAAATATGGACACTTGTGACGGAAAAATCAGAAATAGTCACCGGAAAATAAAAAAATCATCGGATTTGGGTGAAACTTGGATAGGTAGGCTTGGAAATACCTCAAGAACACGCTGTCTGAAAAACAAAATTCGAAATCTGGCCGGAAAAAGGGTACACGCGCCGGAAAGCACTATAGCTCGCCGGAAAATTTCAAAGTCGTCGGAATCTGTTGGAAATAGTACCAATGGACTCGGATTTGATGGGCGAGTAGGCTGTCCTCAAGAAGCGTGGCCAAAACATGGCCGGAGAAGGTCGTACGCACCGACGCGTGGGTGTCACGCGCTCGCCGAAAAAAATCTGCTGGTGGCGCATGGGAGCGCATGAAGGATTTTTCGGCGGAGATTTTTTCTAGGGTTGGTTGCCGGAGGTCGATCTACTTAGTGGTGGTGTTGATTTTTGCAAAACACTGATAAAAAGTGACTTTTTCTTTACTGCGACAGACCTCGGTTGATTGATTTCTCTTCCCGGAGTCGCTGGAATTGATTCACAACGATAAATCTCTCACGATTGCTCTGATACCATGTAAGAAAGCACAGGAGAAAATAATATATTATTCACACCATACAATGATACAATGAGTCATATATATAGATAATACATATCCTACTCCTAATACATATAGGATTAAGGTTAAGGTTATTTACTCCTATTTAACTACTAAACTAACACTTTGAAAATATATATATCCGTATAAAAATGAATGTGAGTTGATTGCTGAAGGATTTAAACGGCCTCGGGAAGAAACAAAATAAAGTACATTTAATTAGGAGGATCCAAGACGTAGTAAACATCAAAGAACGTCTAATTCATTTGGACTAGATTTCNCATTGTTTTGGAAAGAGGCAGTCAATAGTGAAATAGAATCCATATTGAACAACCATACATGGGAATTGGTTAATCTTCCTCCTGGAAATAAACCTTTGGGTTCTAAATGGATCTTTAAGAGGAAAATGAAAGATGATGGCACTATTGATAAATTTAAGGCAAGACTTGTAATCAAAAGGTATATACAACAAGAAGGTCTTAACTATTTTGATACATACTCTCCAGTTACAAGAATTACATCCATACGGATGTTAGTAGCATTAGCTACAGTGTATGGTCTTGAAATTCATCAAATGGGCGGTAAGAAAACCTTCTTGAATGGAGATTTGGAGGAAGAAATCTACATGGAACAACCTGAAGGGTTTGTGGTTCTAGGTAAAGAAAAGAAGGTATGTAGACTTGTTAAGTCCTTTTAAAGACTAAAACAAACACCCAAATAATAGCATGCAGAACTTGACCAAACAATGTTGCCAAATGGTTTTAAGATAAATAAATGTGATAAATGTGTGTATATTAAAAATGTTCCAAATCACATAGTCATTGTTTGCTTATATGTGTATGATATGCTGATAATGAGTAATGACATTGCCAACATAAATGCGACCAAACGTATGCTAACTGGCAAGTTTGATATGAAGGACTTGGGAGTTGCTGATTTAATTCTGGGAATTAAGATCCATAAGACTCCTCAAGGTTTGGCATTGTCACAATCTCATTATATTAAGACAGTACTTGAAAAATTCAAGCACTTAGGGTTTAAAATTGCAAAGACTCCAATTGACGTGACTCTTGCATTAGCAAAGAATAAAGGCCAAAGCATATCACGATTGGATTATGCTCGTGTGTTGGGATGCTTAATGTATATCATGAATTGTACACGTCCAGATATAGCTTGTGCTATAAGTAAAATGAGTCGATACATGAGTAATCCAGGTCAATCCCATTGGATGGCCATGAAATGAGTTTTGGAATATTTAGAACATACCCAGGACTTTGCTTTGCACTACAGTAATATATCCTGCGGTGATTGAAGGATACTGTGATACAAATTGGATCACCGGTTCAACTGATTCTAAGTCCACCGGTGGATATGTATTCACTATTGGTGGAGGAGATGTATCTTGGAAGTCGTCCAAACAAACTTGTATTGCCCGCTCTACAATGGAGGCTGAGTTTCATAGCCTTAGATAAAGCCGGTGAAGAAGCTGAATGGATCCGGAATTTCTTGGAAGACATTCCATTTTGGCCCAAACAGTTGGCACCAATATGCATACATTGCGATAGTCAAGCGAAATTGGAAGGGCTGGGAGCGTTATGTATAATGGTAAATCTCGTCATATACGACGAAGAAATAAAATCGTTAGGCAATTAATCTCTAGAGGAATTATCACGATTGAATATGTAAAGTCAAGCGATAATGTGTCGGATCCACTTACAAAAGGCCTAACTGGAGAGGTAGTTGAGAAATCATCAAGGGGAATGGGACTATGGCTGAGAACAAGTTATTGTGGCGGTAACTCTACCTAGAAGACTGGAGATCCCAAGATCTAGGTTCAAGGATATCAAATAAAGTCATTAATGATGGTTCAACATTGTCAACTAAAATTTTGGTCCATTCTCGCGGTGAGACAATGTTCAGTACCAAGGATAAAGCATTAAGGCTTTTTAATGATTTCTAAATTTGATACGGGGTATATCAAATAGTGTATCTACGGGATGACACGTTTAGGAATCACCTATGTAAGTGTAAAGTGTTAGCCGCTTCAAGGAGAATTTTGTAAGGACAGTTCTCTACGCACTTATGAAACTAGGTGGTGTTTATGGTTGAAACGAACACAACAATGAAAACCAAAGAAGGTTAAGGGTTGGTTGTGTGACTTATGGTTGTCTAGGTATACACCAAAGTTCGACGGTTCAAAGATATCAAATTTACCGATTGACCGAGTATATCCGACATAAGTTCACTACGGAAAGCTCGAAGGAAAACCTACTTATCTAGATGCAGTTAATTCTAATAACACAATTTTTCATGCATATTTTCGTGATATAGCCATTCCCCATTCACGTGGGGGATTGTTGAATTTTTTAAATATAGCTTAAAAGAGGTGAATGAAAAATCGAGGGAAAAAGAAAATATTTGAGTAATATTTGAGTTTCCCTCTTGACAAAGGGACATTGTCCCATATTGGAACAGGAAGAGGTTTTTGATAGGTATATAAGCAATTGCTATTCTTCTAGCTCTTAAAAGGTTGAGAAGAAGGAAAGTCAAGGCGTTGTCGTCGTCGTCGCTCGCTCGGCTCGGCTCGGTTTCGGCTTCGGTCAAACAATTGATTGATTAATTTTTTGGACCAAAATTATTTGTTAATAGTAAATATTAACAGAAATGTTATTAAATATCCGTTTTAATAATAGAATATTAATATTAATATTAAATTCAATTCCATTATCCTTTTTTTATTTTTCAGTTTTGTAACTCCCTCTTCAATTCCCGGTTTATTATTGAGTAAATAGTCATTTATGTTATGATATTTATTTTATGGCCGTTTTGCATAAACAACCATTCTGAAGAGTTGCACCTCTTTAGTTTTCAGCCCAACATTGGCTATAAATACCAGTCTATTCTCTCAGATTTTTCATACGATTTTCTAAGTTCTCCTCCTTTCTTCTACATACTTTTAACTTCAAAGAAAGCAACAGTAAATGTGATTTGCTACCGAACTTTGTGTTCGCTGAAACACTGCAGTTTGAAGGACCATTACACCAGTGTGTAATTCGTTCTATCCTGGTAAAAATAATCCATAACCTTGGGTACTAGGAGGGGATAAAATTCTTTAAGAAAATACTGTGAATTCAATGGGTACGAATTAACTTTTGTTTCGTTTACATTTTCTGCTTATATGTTATTTTATCTTTTCCAGAATTAGCTTACAAATATAGTATTCTAACAATTACTAATAGCTCGGATTCGAGCATTGAAAATGAGAAAATAACTGATAGGAAGCGATTCTCCTTTAATACGCTTTTACCAATGCAAATCCGGATGAGTCAAAACAATGAATATATAATACCAGATGGCAAGAGTCAAAAAGAAAAAGAAGATGCACATTACTATACGTTATCAGCACGAGACTCTAACCAGTTGAGTAGAAGCTTTGGGATTGAGCATAATGATTGTCAATTATTCCATGAACTTCCTTCATGATTAAATTCTGGATTTAAGGTAAGTATTTTACCGTATTTTTCTCTTTTATTCTATAATTTGATTTTAAATACAAGAAAAGACAATAAACTTTGATTATAACCACCCGAAGTGGTAAAATTTCTATGTCTTACCATGATCAAATTCATGTATGATTATGAGCACAGAGAAGTGGAAACACGTCCCATTGAATTTGCTTCATTCTCATCCCCCTTAAGAGAATGTGATAGCAATGTATGTTAAGTCTGAAAGAAGATAAAATTATTACTGTGAAGGTATCAATGGATGTGGATGTGGCAATAGACGAAATTATAATCGTCATCATTGTGATAATGAGAATAATAAGGATTCTCAAAATAATCTTTCACTTTGTGAAAGTAATATTTGTTATCTATTTGACATGAGATTTGGTAAAACACATATAGATGACTACGATCCATTCATGATGTGAATGTGATAACATCTGATTTATGAATACATATTCATTCTTGAAAAAATATGAACGTGCTAGTGGTAGTGAATATACCACGCTCACTTCTAGAATGAGGTTTGAGATGAAATAAGAAAATAATTTTATTGTTATGGCATGATGATCATTGATCACATACCTATTGTGATTAGCCAAAATATTATGGTAATGCGATTATTACATGGCAAAAGTAATAGAAGCAACATATCTTGCCTATAATGATTTTGATCATAATCATAATGGTATAACTTTCTCCTTGAAAGAGATATTCACCGTATGGATGTTGATGAATATGTGGTAGTATCAAATTAATTGGGAGCTCTGGAAGAGCCAATTATTACTATTTTGGAGGAATAAAATTGATTATCAATAAGGCATTGTGTTATAGTAAGTCTCAAAGAAACATAATTGGGTTTCTAAAGTATTTGCGAAAGCGGTTGATTAAATTGAGACTATAAATAAATGAAAATATCTTCTAACTACAACTTCTAGCGGAGTAATATGTATGTGAAAAGTTACCCACTTTATTCTCCAGTTTGTACTACATAAATAAAATAATGCGACAATAAACTTGGAGTTTATTGACAATTGCACACTTTATGGTATAAGCCTGAAGTTTATCAATATTGATAATTTATCCAGTTAGCATAATTGATTTTTGGCATGTTAATTAACTATGATGTGCAAAAATAAAAGAGAATTCACATGGATAAATATTAAAAAAGAAGAAAGTTCTTTACGAGTTCACTTATTTTGCTTGTTCTCGCGATTATTATACCAACAAAAATTGGATTGTACCTCTTGAATTATGGAATTTATAAAAGGTGAATATGTGCTCATTCACTTATCATGTATACCACATAAGATGCATCTATGAGATGGTTACATGTAGGATTATTATTGATCTCAACCTGGTGTTTGCGAGGTAACTTGCTCAATAATTTAATTTAGAGCATAATTTTCAGATTTTCTATTCAAGACAGCTCATCTTGATAAGTTGGTTACATCACATCTGGTTTAGCAAAACGATTTATTGACTGCATTCATTTAATAGCTAAACTATTTCTTATGAGAACAAAGTTATCTATATCCGTTTGATATATGTTATACACGAAAATATATTACATTCTCCCTTCACAACTGGTTCAGGGTCAGGAACCAAATAATTTCATCTTATTATTATTTATGTGCGGTGTATTTTTTGATTAACACCATAACACACAAAGATGGGTTCCCAAAGTTGAGGAAGCAAGTTAGTTTTTCTAACACGAGGGGGAGAGATGATAAACAATTGAGAAAAAGTTACGTGGAATGAATTATCAATTCTCTATAAGCATGATAATGTGATAGCGAGGATTTTCAAGGTGCAACATATTCATTGAAGTTAATATGGATGATTTATTCATCAAATCTTTGGTGACGTCAATCTCCAAGAAGCTAGTACACAAGATTGAGATGCGAAGGCTCAAGGATGTGAATTGATGCTCTCATCAAGGGGAGTTAATACGCGTTGTACTCTTTTTCCCTTACAAGGTTTTGTTCCACTGGGTTTTTCTTGCAAGGTTTTTAATGAGGCAACCAAAAGGCGTAGTGTTAGATATGTGTACTCCTTTTCATTTACTAGAATTTTTTTCCCACTGGATTTTATTTTAGTTAAGATTTTAATGAGGCACATTATCCGTTGAATAGACATTCAAGGAGGAGTATTACAAATAGAATTTTATTTATGATGAATGTCTATATTTTAGAGAAATCTTAGGGTTTGTTACTTGGTGGATAAGTCATTTTCCCCCTATAAATAGAGGGGTTCTATTTCATTGTAATTGATCCCAATCAATATGAATTCTCTCTCTACTTTTCTGCGCAATGCTCTTTTTCTTCTTTTATCGTTTTATAACACTATTCTCCTTCTTATATTCTTTTCCAGGCATTTTGTTTTGGTTCAAGAAAATTAATATTACTAAGCAATAGATGGCAGGAGAATCTCTTAGAGCTTGTTTGGAAAGTTACTTAAGAATTGGATTTAGGTGTAATTACATAATTTGACATATTTGTCTGGCCAAGTAAGTACTTGGTCAGCATGGAGTTGGGTGTAATTGGAGAAGTGAGAATTGGTGGCAATTACACTGTGTAATTACAAGGTTACTTTTTAATTTCTTTTCTTTTTTATTTTATTTTATTTTATTTTATTTTTAACTTTTTATTATTTTCATTTTTATTTTTATTTTTATTTTTATTTTATTTTTACCTTTTAATTTCTTTTTTAATTTTAAAAAATATTTTTCTTTGTACATTATTTATCTTTTATTTCTCTACCTTCACTTCTTGTGATTCCAAGTAATTACTCATATATTTTATTTTATATATATTTATTTTCTTCATTTAGCCTAAACGAGTTATTATTCTAGTTTTTGAAACTACGCCTAATATTAGAATCAATGAGTCATTAACAAACTCGGAATATAATGAGTAATGTCATTAGAGTAGTTGTTGAATGATGTTAAACTTATTATATTTTCTAATCTTAAGTTGTATTGGAACTTATTTTTATTATATTGGAATTTGGCATATGTTAAACTATTTTTTTTTATTTTGAAATTGTGTTAAATTTATGGTTCCAATTTACTTGTTTTAATAGTATCGGTTTGTTATTTCTTATTGCATGTTGTTTATTTTTTAGTAAGAATTGATAGATTAGTTTTGTCAAGCTTTTGAATAATGTTAAGACATTATATTTATGAATATTAATTTATTTTATCAACATGCTTTCCATAATGTTCTTACGAAGCGTATGTTTTTAGTTTTTATAATTAATTGTACTAAATATTACTAATCTAAAAAATATATATCAATTATTTTTATAATATTAGTTATACATATAAGATTACTAATTAATGTATATTCAAGAAACAATATGCATCTTAAATATCAAATCTAATATCATTTATACTTATAAATAATTATTTATAGGCATATATTTATTTATAGGGAAGGGTATTGTGTACGCAGACTTCCTATGAAGGCAGAGGCTTTCCAAACAGACCCTTAAAGAAAAGTGCATGATTAAGTCTAAAGCCTGTATTTGGACAACAGGATTAGGTTTATCCAAAGGCATTATTATCAGAGATTAGAAAAGAAAGGAATCCAAACAAATATTTGCATATTGCATTCTTTTAACAGTTCCACAAGATGTTGCACCGCCAAGGTTTCGAGTACCAAGATTCAGCAGCTTTGCATGAATACAGCTTTGCATCCTTTTGTTTTACCATATATAACAAAAGGCCTATATCATTTGTAACCATTTATAAAAATGGGTCATCTCCATAACTTTGTCACTTTGTCTGCTCTTCTTCTCAAATGATATATATATATATAACATAATATATAATTAATCAAACAAAGATTATCTCATGATTCATTGTTGTATGTAATGAGAAAGGTCAAGCGGTATGTATTTCTTTACAACGTAAAAGGCTTTACGGAAATGTGTAATTTCTCATACGGGAGAGTGTCCAAAAGCAACAAGAATTATATAGAGAAAGAATCATATTTTTGGTAGAAAGAGATATGCTACCACACCATTGAAGCCCTTGAGCTGTTAACAAAGATGATAAAAGAAATTAAGAATGGAAAGACTCTTTTGGATAGCAGCAATTTGAGCATAAATACACTTTAAAAATATCAACTTTCTTTTTAATGCTTTTATAGTTTTTAATTTGTCAAAGTTTTGACAAGAAAAGAAGATCATTTTAAAAGTACACACAAATTAAGAAAGGAGTAACAGAAGAAGAAGAAGAAGGAGTAATTATTCAATTATTTAATGTTCATTTGGTTGCATGAAATTTCCAATTGTTATAAAAATTAGTGATATGGATGATCATTTACTAATAGGTTTAGCACCAACAGAAAAAATGTGGATTAATAATATCGAGCGTTTTGGATCTCATTAGGTATGTATTTGCGCATATAGATCAAAATATAGGTATATCTCAGCTATTTACCGGCTTTAATAGGAGTGAAGCGCGGATAAATTGACTAGTTTATTTATATATGGTGTTTGTGTGAGGGTCGGGCAGCGAAATTTTTAAAATAGAACTTCAGCCGTTTTCTTTTCAATTCTCACAAAAAAATAGAAGATTTAGGGCGATTTTCTCAAGAGATTTTCTTCCCAAATCATAGGTAAATATCCATTAACTAATTTCTTTCAACTTTCTAATATTTTTTATCAACTTTCATAAAAAATTCTAGGGTTTTAATGGTAGAAAATTGGGGATTTGGGTAGAGTTAGGACTCTTTGTATAATTGGAATTTAGACCTCGTTTTGGGATCGGATTCCGAAACTAATTACATATCTGGGCTCGTGGGTGTATGGGTAATCGAGTTTAGGTCCGAACTTCGTGTTTTGACCAAGCGGGCCCGGGGTCGATTTTTTACTTTTTGGGAAGAATGATAGAAAACTCATAATTAAGCTTTTGGGGTTGAATTATTTAGCACTTATTGATATTATTAAGCTAATTATGTTTAGGTACAATTGAATCGGAGGCGAATTCTAAAGGGAAAACAGTAATTGAAGCTTGAGTTTGGTCGTGGAATTCGAGGTAAGTGTTTGGCTTGACCTTAACTTGAGGGAATATGTATGGTGTCTTATTTGCTACGTGTTAGTGTAATGTGCAACGTATATGTGTGGTGACGAGTATCTATATGTTGGAGTCAAGCATGCCGTGAGTCGAATATTGTGATTTATGTGATTTTTCATCAAACATTACTTGAGTTTAATTTGATAATTATCCATGTTGGTGGTATTTCTTTGGTATTGATCATTGTTGAGTATTGGTTCAAGTTAAGAATTATTACGTGGAGTTAAGTAACTAAGTGAGATTGGTTATAGTTGTTTCCCTTGCCGGGATGATATTGATTCTACTGTTGGCTCCCTTGTCGGGACTTTATGGCTTTATTATTGTGGTTTGCATTGTTGATTTCCTTGGCGGATTGTTGTTATTGATTTGTTTGGGTGAGGAAGAGTGTAAAGTACGAAGGGTGATGTCGTGCCAGCATTATGATATTAAAAGCACGAATGGTGATGTCGTGCCGTATTATGATATTAAAAGCACGAAGGGTGATGCCGTGCCGTTTCTATTGATTTATTGTGAGGATGAAAGTAAAAGCATGAAAGGTGATGCCGTGCATTTTTTTTTATTATTTTGTGAGGATGAGAGTAAAAGCACGAAGTGTGATGCCGTGCACTTGTTTTGTGCTGCTACTTCTGTTTTTTAAATTGATATCTAATTTGTTGTTGTACATCGTTATTTCCATCATTTGATATTTCCTCCCCTCAGCATGTTCCCCTTTCCTTGTATTTAGCAGCTTAATTCTTGTTGTTATTATTTTCTCCGTATATGATTAAACTGCACAGGTTTAGTTGGTTGTCGTGTCCTATCCTCGTCACTACTTCGCCGAGGTTAGACTCCACACTTACTCAATACATGGGGTTACTGATGCTACACTCTGCACTTTTGTGCAGATCCCAGTACATGACCTTACGGACCTTAGAGTGAGGAGGCTGCCTTCAGTCAATTTAGAGATTCCGAGGTAGTCCTGCAGGCGTCCGCAGGCCTTGGCGTCCCCTCCTACTTTATTTCCACTCTGTTCTTTTTTATTCTGAGACATATATATTTATTTTGTTCCGACCTTTATATGTAGTATTCATAGACAATCCGTGAAGTTGTGACACCAAATTCTGGGTTTAGTATTATGAATTTCGTAATGGCATATAAACGAGTTGTTAGACTTTGTTTTGTTGCACTTTTATTTCCGCTGATTTGTACATCACCTGTTATCTGTTAAAAATAAATGAATAAGGTAAATAAATATTTACGTTGGCTTGCCTAGCGGATTCAATATTAAGCGCGATCACTGTCCCAATGGTAAAAAATTCGGATCGTGACACGTTCATATTGATTTAATAAATACATCTCACATGTCTTTCTTTAACGTGTCACCAAGTAACTATAGTTAATTAATACATATTCTTCCATCAATTTTATTACCTAAAAGCTAATAAATTTACTACAAACATCTAGGGTGTGTTTGGTACGAAGGAACATGTTTTTCAATTTTAGAATATTTGGTTGGTTTAAATATTGCGGAAAATATTTTCTTTCTTTATGAACTCATTTTCCTTTAATTGGAGGAAAATATTTTCCTTATCAAGAAAAGGAAAAATATTTTTCAAAACTCCTTCTCAATCTTCCCCACCCTCACCAACCCCACGCCCCCACACCCATCCACCTAACCCCAACCCATGCCTACCCACTTCACCCCTCTCTCCAAAAAGTTTTTTTTTAAATCTTAATCTTTTTTTCTGTCACCACCCACCTTACAACCCCCACACAGAAAATGATTTTAATTTTTTTTTTTGTAATTTTCAAATCTCTGGTTTTCTGCACCACCCACTCCACTCTAAGGTTTGACTTTTTCTTTTATTGACTTTCTTGAGCCAATGTCGCATTTCGCGTGCTTGGTTAGATCTCCTAACCTAATGTAATGCACTGCCTCCCCCCTCCCCCCCTCGAATTTTTTTTTTGTTTGTATTTTCAATTTTAGCTTTTTCATCTTTCGGTTTACAGGTTCGAAATTTTACAAGTTCCAAAGTTATGAGTTCGGAGGTTTATGTGTTTGAAAGTTTACGGGTTTAAAATTATAAAGATTAAGGGTTTAGGAATTATAAAGTTTGCGGGTTCTAAATTTCGCGGTTTCGAAAGTTCAGCAGTTCGAAAGTTTATGAAATTTGTGAGTTCGGAATGTTGTTGGTTCGAAAGTTTATAGCTTCATGTTTATTGTATCTAAATTATTTATAAAGATTCTTAAGAAGTTATTTTACTTAATTTGTGTACTAAACACCAAAAATAATCTTATCGATCGATCATTTGACAAATCCAAATCCAAATCCGAAGCCGAGCCGAGTGACGACGACGACGCGAGGGTTCATTCTCTTCAACTCCTTTTAAGATCTCTAAGAAGTGATTCTATATTTATACACACAAGTGTAGTTGTCTTTCACCAATGTGGTACAAAGTTCATGACAAAGCTCACTTGATTCAAATTTTCATTTCTCTCCATTTTATTTCCCACCATTTTCCAATTCACACTCCTTGTCTTTAAAGCCCAATGGCTTTAAAGTCCAACAATCTCCCACATGAATGGGAACGGCCATAACAAGAATGATCATAGATGAAAGCTCTATGATTTGCAAGTAAGGATTAATTGCATCTGGATAAGTAGGTTTCCCTTTGAACTTTCTGTAGTGAACATATGTCGGATATACTTGGTCAATCGGTAGATTTGATATCTTTGAACCGTCGAACTTTAATGTATACCTAGACAACCATATGTCACACAATCAACCCTTAACCGTCTTTTGGTTCTCATTGTTGTGTTCGTTTCAGCCATGAACACCGCCTGGTATCATAAGTGCGTAGAGAATTAGCCTTACAGCATTCTCATTGAAGCGACTTCCACTTCATATTTACATAGGTGATTCCTAAACGTGTAATCCTTTAGATTCACTACATCAAACTTAGGTAATCATTAAAGAATGTGTAAAGTTCTATCCTTGTTACTGAACATTGTCTTCATCACGAGAAGGGACCAANGTCAATCATAACTTTGTTTGAGCTCCTTGAACCTAGATCTCGGAATATCCAAAATTCTAGGTAGAGTTACCGCCATGATGACTTGTCCTCGGCCATAGTCCCATTCCCTTAGCTGATTTCTCAACTCCCTCTCTAGTTAGGCCTTTTGTAAGCGGATCCGACACATTATCCTTTGATCTTACATAATCAATAGTGATAATTCCACTAGAGAGTAGTTGTCTAACGGTTTTATGTCTTCGTCGTATATGATGAGACTTTCCGTTATACATAATGCTTCCTGCCCGTCCTAATGCAGCCTCACTATCACAATGTATGCATATAGGAGCCAAAGATTTTGGCCAGAATGGAATGTCTTCTAAGAAATTTCGAAGCCATTCAGCTTCTTCGCCGGCCTTATCCAAAGCTATAAACTCTGACTCCATTGTAGAGCGAGCGATGCACGTCTGTTTGGAAGACTTCCAAGATACTGCTCCTCCGCCAACAGTAAAAACATATCCACTTGTGGACTTTGTTTCTATTGAGCCGGTTATCTAATTTGCATCACTATATCCTTCGATAACCGCAGGATAATTATTGTGGTGTAAGGCGTAGTCCTTGGTATATTCCAAATATCCCGGAACTCGTTTCATTGCCAACCAGTGATGTTTGTTAGGATTACTTATGAATCGACTAAGTTTACTTATTGCACAAGCTATATCAGGACGTATACAGTTCATGATATACATTAAGCTTCCCAACACACGAGCATAATCCAATTGAGACGTGCTTTAAACTTTATTCTTTACCAGATAATGGTTTAAGTCAATTGGAGTTCATGCACGATGACTTGTAATTCTTGGACTTGAGTGATGACCGACCTAGTGTCAATCATGTTGAAATCCAAAAATTTTGCAGCAATGAACTTCTTAAGTCCAGCATCCTCGGTCTTGTACTTTTTCTCAAGAGCGTTCCATAACTCTTTTGAAGTTTCCATGACACTATAAACATTATACAAGCCATCCTCCAAACAACTTAAGATGTAGTTTCTGCATAGGAAATCAGAGTGTTTCCATGCTTCAATTACCACAAATCGTTCAGCTTCAGGAGTATCTTCTCCCACAACTGGAACATCTTCCTTGATTAATCGTTGCAGGCTTAGTGTAGTTAGATCGAATAGCATCTTCATCTGCCAACGCTTCAAGTCTGTACCGAAAAATTTCCCGAGTTTTTCTGCCAGTGCCATCGTATGTGCTAGTCTTGACGAAGCAGCATCACTCGATGAAGCACCCGTTCCAGCAACATTTCCATTAATTTGGTTTTCATTCGTCATGTTTCTGTAGAGTTGGAAACAATCAGAACTTCGTTAAATCAGTGAAGTTTTGATATCTTCAAACTGAATACCAAACCAAACATACAACACGTAACAATGGTGAAGTTTTTATATACTTCAAACTCGTACGATTATTATTCCGGTAAAGNATGAAACGGAATAAACCTTCCTACAACAGTGACAATACTAGTTGCAGGATACCAACGAACTCAAAGAACGGAGCAAAATCACACTTACGATTTTGAGAGAGAGACTGCGAATAGAATGCAGTATATTTTCAGAAGGAAATTCTGGATTTTCAGTAAGTGAAAAGGAAGCCATGCCTCGGAATTTATAGGCAGTGTAATGTGAAGAGGTGTCTTTTCAGAAGGGAAAGACAGCATTCGGATTATACGTTTCAGTCAATTCTGTTAATGAAGTGACTGACATTTAATTAATTCTTAACTAACTAATTAAATAAATTTTGTCCAAAAATAATCTTATCGATCGATCATTTGACAAATCCAAATCCAAATCCAAATCCAAATTCGAAGCCGAGCCGAGCGNTTTTAAGCCCAATGCTTAAAGTCTTTAAGCCCAATGCTTAAAGTCCAACAATCCCCCACATGAATGGGAATGGACATAACAAGAATGATCATAGATGAAAGCTGTGTGATTAGTGAGTAAGGATTAATTGCATCTGGATAAGTAGGTTTCCCTTTGAACTTTCCGTAGTGAACATATGTCGGATATACTCGGTCAATCGGTAGATTTGATATCTTTGAACCGTCGAACTTTAATGTATACCTAGACAACCATATTTCACACAATCAACCCTTAACCGTCTTTTGGTTCTCATTGTTGTGTTCGTTTCATCCATGAACATCGTTTGGTATCATAAGTGCGTAGAGAATTAGCCTTACATCATTATCATTGAAGCGGCTTCCACTTCACACTTACATAGGTGATTTCTAAACGTGTAATCCTTTAGAT